>PVJX010012463.1:0-50289 GCA_004027295.1 Dolichotis patagonum
CAGGCTGCCCAGCGCTGGTGCCCGGTGCTCACCGTTGTCGTAATAGGCCACCGTGGAGTTGTGGGAATAGCCGGGGTTGAAGTTGGCCATCAGGGGCGCCACGTACTGCGTGGCCGTGAGCATCCGGTGGATCACGTCACCCATGAAGAGGAAGCCTGAGGGACGGGCGGAGGGTCCTGGCGTCACCTGCGACGGCCTCAGAGGCAGGAGCTGAGTGTGTACCCACACCTGTCCCCCGCCCGGGGCTCTGGGTCTCGCGTGCTTGGAGCCCGAGGGTCCCAGTCCAGAGCAGGTCCTGCCTGTGCCCCGTGGGCATGAACTGCAGGGGCAGGAAGGGGGAGAAGCCCGGGAGTGGGGTCTCCAGGGAGCCTTCCCGGCCCCCCTCCCGTGCAGGCCCCCCTCCCGTGCAGGCCCCCCTCCCGTGCAGGCCCCCCTCCCGTGCAGGCCCGAGCTAGCCTTACCTCCTGTTGCTATGGTGACCTGTCGCAGAGGATGCCCGTAGAAAGGGAAATCGAAGGACAAGACCACCCTCTGCAGGGACAGGGCAGGGTCAGTCTGGGCAGTGGGGGCGGCACCTGGAGGACCCCCCATCCCCGATCCCGGCCTGGGCCGGGCACTCACAGAGGCCTGCTGGTGTGCGCTGGACAGGACCCGGTGCACCCGCACTTGGGTCTGGTTGGCCTTGGCCACGTCCACCCACAGCTCCTGGCCTCGGGGCTCGCTGGGGCCGTAGACTCGGGACACATAGTAGTTGTGGTTGGACTCCTGCAGGGGACAGGACAGGGCCCCGGGGCACCAGGGGTCAGGCCAGCTGGGACCAGCTCTGCCCTAGCCACTCGGGCTGCCGGACACCAGAGGTCACCAACCCATTGCGGGGTGCTGGACCTGTGGCCCAGGACCTGCCCTGTAGCCCCGAGTCCCTGCAGGTCCTCAGGGACACCAAGTGGACACAGAGCCCCTGCCCCTGAGGAGCACCTCAGCTAAGGGGAAGGAAAGACGGGCTCCACTGGGTAAGTGGCTGCCCAGCGGCGCTGGCCATGGACTCAGCCAAGGAAGCTCTGCCTGCCCAGCTGCCTCTGCCTGGCCCCGCTTCCTTCAGCTCAAAGGTCACCGTCTTAGTGACCTCCTGTCTGTCCTGACTCACCCACCCTATCCCAGGAGCCTCCACTCCCGTGGTTCTCTGAGTCCTGCTTTCACGTCAGGTAAGCCAGGCTCAATGGACAGATGGCTTTATCATGAAGCCAGTGCCCTGGGGTGAGGGCACCATTGTCCCCAGAGTGAGGGTGAGGGGAGGCTGGGCTAAGGACACTGCCTCCTATGCCTGCCACAGTGCTGGCCCCTTTCAAACAGAAACACTGTGTATGGGTGATGTGGTGCAGGGCTGTAATCACAGCACTCAGGAGGCTAAGGCAGGAGGATCTCCGTGACTTCTGAATGACACGGCAAGTTCCTGTGACGTTCTTGTTAGAGGGGCGGAAAGAACAGAAGCCACGTTTCAGTGCCCTGCAGCCCGACCTCCCCATGTCCCGTGCGCATTGAACACAGAGGGACAGCAGAGGTCACCTCCTGCCCCTGGCTTGAGGTCCTCGCACGCATGGTCCCCCGGAAGCTTGCACGGTGAGCCGAGCCCTGTGTGCAGCTGGGCTGTCTCTTTTGCCCTCCAGGGACTGGCAGGAGGTCACAGGAGGGAGGCTGGGACACAGTTTATGAACCAAGGCACATAACCAAGGGAGGGTCCTGTTTTAAACCTCCAACATCGGGGTCTTCGGTAACGGCAGCCTGAGGGACCACGAACAGAACCGGGGCTGCTGTGGCTCAACCGGGGTGACCTGGAGCTGTTCTCCAGCTTGGTCACTCTCCCTGTGAGGACATTCTGTGGCTCCCCAGTTCTACCCAAGAAGATGCCACACCCTCACCACAACCCACAAGGGCCTGAGGGGCCGTCTCTGGGCACTGCCCACTTGACATCCATTCCTTTCTCCTTTCTTTGCTAACAGAACACTGATTATGTAGCAAGCAGTAATGTAGCCAGCAAAAGTCCTTCATTTCCTGAATGTCTTAAGGGTCACCACCGGACACAGGCTGGCTAAGAGACCAGCTGAAGATCTAGTGGTAGACATTGAAAGAAGTCAAATTTAAGGATTTGTCTTTTCTTTATCTTTTTCCTTTTCCCTCCTCCTGTCCAGAATGCAGACATGATGGCTGGGGCTCCAGCAATGATTTTGTCAGGATAAGGATGAGAGGCTTTCCCCCAACCCCAGGGATGGTGGGGTAGAAAGCTGGATGGAGCCTAGGTGTTTGAGGCCATGCTCTTAAGTGCTTGGCTCCAGGGCTGGGGATTCAGCTCAGCAGCATAAGCACCTGCCTGGCAAGTGCGAGGTCATGAGTTCAATCCCTGGTACAAAAAAAAAAAAAAAGTCATTGGAGAGTCAATTATAAGTGCCTGGCTCCAGCTGTCTGTCACACAGAAACAAATGCTTCCTGAGCCTTGGTCTGGCCACCACTAGCACCTGCTCCTTGCTGGCTGTAATCTGTGTCCCGGGCCTAGTGGGCTTCTGTACGCAGAAGCCTCGTTCTCCTGTCACAGCTCCACTGCAGGAGAAGATCTGGTTACCAACGACCAGGCCGGTGGCAGGGAGGCCCCACCCCCTCCCTGTTTGCAGCGGGAGCGAACAGGCTGGGGCAATGCCTGGCTGTCATCAGCTGCTTGTGGACGCCCACAGCCACTGCGTCCCGACTCCAGGGGCCCTGACAGAAGCCACGCAGTACGTCTGAGATGCTTAAGCAGATGTGGTGGATGGTGATGCTGGGTGTGCGTATCACTGGCTGGTTCCTCCGCAACCTCTTTGTCACGTGAGGACAAATGGCCTGGTCCTGCTGCTCCAGGGAGGAGCCTGTCAGTGGGCCAGGTTCTTGGCTTAGCTCCACCTTGCTGGCTGTCACATCGTTTCCTGTGGCACTGCTTTGTCCTGGTCCTCTGCTCTCCCACCTAATGCCACCAAGATCTGAATTCAGGCGTCCACCCTGATAACCCTGCCTGCCCTGCAGCTCCAACAGATGCATGGTCTCCCTCCTTTGTGCATGGCTGGGTAGAGTCGCTGGCCTCCTGGTGTGGCACGGCAGGGATTAAACATCAACACTTGAGTCTCGGGGGGGGCCGTGTTGGGGTGACCTCCAAGCCACAACTGAGCTCCTGGCCGAGATGCAGCGGGGCCTCGGGGCCAAAGATGCCGGTGAGCGTGGCCAGGACAGAAACACAGCAGCCACCAGGAGGACCACGCTAGGCAGGCAGCCCCGGGCAGTGGGCCGGGTCCCAGCAGGGTGACTCCGATCACCAGGACAGCGGAGCCAGGAGCTGGAGCTACCTGGAGCACTGGCCCAGGACAGCACCTGGGGCCGAGGAGGGGTGGCCAGAGAGGGCGAAGCACTAAGTCACCGAGGAGCCGAGGATGACGGGGAGGACGTGTGAGCTGCACTTGCAGAGCTGCACTCAGCCAGGCATCCCAGGGGTGTCACCACCCGCAGCCCTCAAAGTCACTAAGTATCTGGGGCCAGGGTTAAGCGTGACCATGTCAACTTGCTTGGTGTGAACCGTGGGAGTCGGGGACACACACTTCTGGTGCGTCTGGTGGTCATGACAGTGTCACCTCGGCGTGTGCTGGTCCCTGGCTCCCTCTGCAGCGCTGTCGCTCTGCGCCGCTTCCTGCTGCCTGAACTGATCAGTTTGCTCTGCCAGGCGCTGACTTCCCCCATGGAGCCACCAACCATGGAGCCACCAACCACGGAGCCACCAACCACGGAGCCACCAACCATGGAGCCACCAACCACAGGCAGCTGAAGCCCTGAGTCAGTCTCAGCCTCTTCCCTCTAAACCGAGGTGTCAGGCACTGCGTTCCAGCCACAGGAAAGCGGCTGACCCGGCTCCCCTCAAAGACAGTGATGCTGGCCACGGCAAAGACCGGTGTTCTTGGGGCCAGAACCAGCCTCCCTGGAGCAGCAGGGGGCCCTCAAATCCAGGCACCCGGCCAGGGGGCTCCTCACGGTGGGGGGCAGCTACATGCCGGACCTAACGAGCAGGATGAACAAGGTGCCCTCCCTTTTCCTAGAGGGATGTAGGTGTGACGGCAGGAGCTAAGTAGCCACTTTAGACTGCAAAACAGAAGGCAATGGTAGAGGGCAAAGCAAAAAGGTTAGGGGGCCGGGTCCCCGACCCATGCGATGCTGTATCAACCTCACTTAGCTGTGCTCACACGCTCACGTGTGGGAGACGCTCTCTGGTGTCCAGGAGCCTCGTCAGTGGGCTCTGGTCACAGCGGTGGAGCCTGGCCCGTGGCCCACGTGTCTGGGGAGGCGTTTTGCCCATGAAATCCCTGTGGATTCTCTGCACCACTCAGCACACGGACCACGGGGAGGGAGAGAAATGGAGTCCCCCCCCCCCCAGCAGGCTTGGTGCTGCGCCTCCTCGACCACCCCCAGCGGGCTGCGCAGCTTGGGGCACCCCTAGGGTTCCGTGGAGCATGGTGTGAAAACCGCTGGCTGCTCAGAGATCAAGCAGACGGTGGCAGCGGCCAGACCCGAGGTCAAAACTACCCGTGGCGCTGGGCATGGCGATGCACCGTCACCCCAGCAGTCAGGAGGCCGAGGCAGGAAGACGGCAAGGCCGAGCCCAGCCCGGGCAATTCAGCAACTTAGAAAGACCCTGTTTTCCAATTTTACAGAAAGGGCTGGGGACATAGCTCTGTGCAAAAGCCTAGGGTCCCACGCTCAATGCCACTAAATTAGTTCGTTAGTTAATTAGCATGCCCCGGACGAGCAGGGGGAGCCGGTCCCAGACCTTGGGTCCGAACTCACAGCTGCACAGGATTCCCAGCGCCGCTGGCAGAGCGCAGTTGGAGAAACTCGAGATAAAAGCCCCGGCAGCCACATGTCACTTGTTTTGTCTCCAAGGACGTGCAGTTAGACCTCAGACCCTGCAGACAGAAAGCCTGGGTTCCTGTCCAAAGCTGTGTGACCTCGGGCAGGCGCCTGCCCCTCTCTGTTCTGAACGGAGGCGGCACAGGGCATCAGGGGCACAGCTGCAAGAACAGGGTTCCTCCAGCAGCACTACTGTTCCCCTCACCCCAGGCGTCCAGATGGCGAGGTTCCCGCCCAAACTCGCTGGGAGGGGGCGGGAATTTAGCTGGTTTCTTAGGTGGAGGTAACGCGGTTCTCGGGAACGCGGGGTTACCGCGGAGCAGGCTGTGGGAAGCCGGGCTCCCCGAGGCGTTTTTTCTTCTGCACACACCCCGCGACCTTCACTGATGTGCCTGCCTGATATCGGGGTTCCAGTGCGGGAACTGTGGGTGAAAGGGCCCTCTGCTCTCTCCTCATCACTCACCCCCCCCCCCCGTGATAGCAGCAGGAAAGGGGGTGCTCTGCTGCCCTCGGGCGTCTTCAGACATGGGGTGAAGTAAAGCCAGGCGGGATCCCTTCTCCACCGTGGGTGGGGTCCCCATGTTGGTGCAACCACCACGGAGGCACCTTGGAGATTCCTCAACAGCTAAACCCAGAGGCTTCCCGTCACCCAGCTGTTCCCCTTCTGGGCATCTTCCCGAAAGAGTGAAGGTTATCCTACCACAGTGACACGTGGCTACCTTGTTATAGCAGCATAATTCATAAGAGCTAACCCTGGAGACAGCCCACATATCCATCAAAAGAGGAACAGACAACGCAAGTGTGGCATTTACGTATACTGGAGTATTACTCTGCCACAAAAAGGATAAAGTTGAGGGATTTTTTTTTAAGTAAATGGATGCACCTTGAGACCATAATCTTTTTTCTGTCTTTTGTCTTTTGGAGACAGGGTCTCACGATGCATTTCAGGATGGCTTTGAGCTCACTTTGTAGCCCAGCAATCCTCCTGCCCCAGCCTCCCAAATGCTGATTACAGGCATGTGCTACCACTCCTGGAGAGACCATAATCCTTTTTTTTTGTACTGGGGATCAAATGCACAACCTCACACTTGCCAGGCAGATGCCTGTGCAGCTGAGCTAAATCCCCAGCCCAAGACCCTAATCTTTTTTTTTTTTTTTTGGAACCGGGGATCGAACTCGTGACCGAGAGCTTGCCAGGCAGGCGCGTAAGCCACTGAGCTAAATCCCTGGCCCCCAAGACCCTAATCTTAAGGGAAATAAATTAGGCACACAGTTTAAATGGGAGAAACCCAAGGTATAAATAAGGAACAAAGCGGGAGATAGACACTAGGAGGTAGGAAGAGCTTGTTCAAATGGGCAGAGGAACAGGAGATGGGGGGAAAGGGATTTAATGAAAAAGCTGAAAGGAGGGGCTGGGGATTTAGCTCAGTGGCTTAAGCGCCTGCCTGGCAAGCGCAAGGTCATGAGTTCGATCCCCGGTACCAAAAAAAAAAAAAAAAGCTGAAAGGACTAAAAAGGAGGTAGATCTTTGTAAATGGGGAAAGGCAAGGGATTGAAGGGAGGGGGACAGAAAGGGACCGAAAAAAAGAAGTATTAAGATGTGCTGTGCACATGGGTACAGTTTCATGATAAGTGTCAGTGTCACATAACAAAATGTGTGCTAATTAAAAAAATACATATTTTTAAAAAAATAATAGCCAGGTGTGGTAGTGCACGCCTGTAATCCCAGCACTCAGGAGGCTGAGGCAGGAGGAGCGCTGTGAGTTCAAGGCCAGCCTGAACTACATAGCCTGATCCTATTGCAAAACAACAACAACAAAAGAGGTGAGCTCAGGCAGAACACTTGTCATCACAGAATTGCAGAAAGTGACAGGGACCCAAACAGACAAAGCAGCTCCTGCCCTGCTTGCTGACCGGGCAGCCCCGGGAGTGTGCACTGGGACCAGGCTTGAGGAGGCCTCCAGTCTCGCAGCCACAGCGCTTCTGAAGGCCCTGGCCTCGGGGAGCAGAGGAGCTTCTCGGGCCTGTGCAGATGCCGCCACATCCCAGCGGTCTTTGGGAGTCCACTCTTCCTTAACCTGTCCCTCTTCCTGGGTGTCCGTGGTTCCAACTGTCACCACCTCACCAGCACCACTGCCGTGAGCGTCTGTGTTCCAGTCCACATCCCGGACAACTGTCCCCTTGGACAGACTTGGCACAAGGCAGCACTGCTCAGGTGTGGTGGCATCTGAGACCTTAAGGCCAGGCATCCTCTTTGGCCACCAGGGCCTGTTCTGTGTCCTTTTCAGTAGGGCAGGGAGCTCTGGCTTGTGGGCCATCTTCTTTGGTTTTGCTGCAGTCCTGGGGGTCGAACCCGGCAGTGCTGAACTGCATTCCCAACTCTTTACAATTAAAAAAAATTTTTTTTGAATTTTTGGAGAAAGGCCTCAACTGAATTGCTTACGGTGGACCAGGCGTGGACACATACCTGCACTTGGAAGGCTGAGGCAGGAGAAGCATTGTGAGTTTGAGATCAGTCTGGGCTTTTTGAGATCCTGACTCAAAAAGCAATGCAGAACAGAAAATGCCCAGGCTGGCCTTGAACTTGCAATCCTCCTGCCTCAGCTTCCAGAGTAGGCAGGATTACAGTGTGATGAGTGTGATACTCATCTAGCTTGCCCAATTTCTTTTTTTTTTTTTTTTTTGAGACAGGGACTCACTATGCAGTCCGAGCCGGCGCCTCCTCAAGCCCAGTCCCAGCCCACGACTGTAGGCTGTTCTCAACTCACAAGGATCCTCCTGCCTCAGCCTCCCGAGTGCTAGGATAACAGGTGTGCGCCACCACACCCAGCTCTCCAATTTTCATACCAACTCTGTGAGGCCTTCTTGGTCCTGTTTTACAGAGAAGAAAACCATTTCGGAGGTGACTTGGCTGTTAAGGGTGCTGTCCCAGCCTTCCAGGCTGCTGTAACAAAACGCCTTTGACGCGCAATTTAGAAACAACCAAAACTTACTGCTCCTGATTCTATTTTATTTTATTTTTCGTTTAAAATTTTTTTTTGGTTTTTACCCGTCTGGGTTTTATTTATATAATTTATAAAATATTATACTTTTGCAGAATACAATGAACTTTTTCTTCTTTTGAAAAACAGAAGCAGGGCCTCTGGCATGGTCTCTGGCCAGCATCCGTGCCCACAACAGGCACTTCCCCACCCCACCCGCTGGCCCCTGTGTCCACCCCGGCCAAAGCCTCTGCACACAGCAGCTGATCAGAGACTTGGGGAGTGAGCAAACTTGCCGGGCGTGGTGGTGCACACCTGTCATCCCAGCACTCGGGAGGCTGAGGCAGGAGGATCCCCATGAGCTCAAGGCCAGCAAAGTGAGTTCAAGGCCAGGCTGAACCATATAGCGAAAGGGAATGGGGTGAAGTGCCACTGGCTGGGGAACAAGAGTGACATGAAGGCCAAGAGGAAGGAGCAGCCTGGTAAGTTGGCTCCGGAGCATGGAATCTGGGCTTCTGAGGCACGCGCGTGCCCATGAGTGTGGCTGAGGCCTGGGGCACCTTGCTCAAGACAGGAGGCCAGAGACTGGGGAAGAGCAACAAAGCCCCCTGCCAGACCTGGGAACCCTGACAAGGTGAACACCGCCTCTGCCGCCCTCCCGCCTCAGTCTACCCTGGAGGCTGAGCCTGAGGCAGGCGGCTGAAAGGTCAGGTGATGAGGAGAGTGGAGAGGAAACTGAGAAGGAAGAAAGGAGGGGAGGGATGTGAGGAAGTGAGGGAAGAAGGCCAGGGCGGGAGGGGCAGGACCTCAGCTTTGGGCCTGGGACGCCCCTGGGTTTTCAGGACAGGCCTCAAGGTAAACACGCGGCTTCACCCTGTTACTGCGTCAGGTCCTAGGGTGGCTCAGCACCGCTCTCCCAAGACTTGCTCACTCTGCGTGGTCTTTCTGTCTTTCTCAATACTAAAGGCCACAGTGGGCACAAATGTCAAAGAAAGAAAGGAAGGAAGGAAGAGAGAGGGAGAGAGGGAGAGAGAGAGAGCTGGGTGTGGTGGTGCACGCCTGTCATCCCAGCCCTCGGGAGGCTGAGGCAGGAGGATTGTTGCGATTTCAAGACCAGCCTGGGCTACAAAGTGAGCCCAAAGTGCACAGTGAGACTCTCTCAAAAAACCTCAAGAAAGAAAGAAAGAAAGAAAGAAAGAAAGAAAGAAAGAAAGAAAACCAGAAACAAAGATCAGCATATGGGGTATGAATATCTCAGCTCAAATTGCAAGCCAAATGAAACACTTTCTGTCAGGACAGCAGAAAACAACCAGAAGGGTGTTTTGCTTTCTCAAACCTCAGTCTTGCAGAATTCAGCAGTGAATTTGTCACGGCCTGGCTAGTGGACAGGTGTTCTTTGTTGAGAGGTTTTTAATTACATCTTTGATTTCATTGATTGATATTGGCTTATGTAGGATTTTTATATCTTCTTGATTCAGCTTGGGTAATTCATGTGAGTCTAGGAATCTGTCCATTTCTTCTGTGTTTTCCATCTTACTAGAATACAAGTTTTCAAAATAGGTGTAGATGATTTTCTGGATTTCTGCAGGGTCTGTTGTGATTTCCCCCTTTTCATTCTTAACTGCAAGGATCTGAATCTTTTCTTTCCTTTTTCTGATAAGGTTGACCAAAGGTTTGTCAATTTTATTTAATCTTTCAAAGAACCAACTCTTCCACTCATTGACTTTTCATTTTGATTTTTAGTCTCCAGTGTGTTAATTTCTGCTCAAATCTTTATAATTTCCTCCCTCATATGAACGATTGGTTTAACCTGCTCTTCTTCTTCTAGAAGTTTGAGGTTCAACATTAAGTTGTTTATATGCTCTTGCTCTGTTTTCTTGATATGGGCATTTACAGCTATACATTTCCCTCTTAAGACCGCTTTCAATTTGTGTTATGAGTTCTGGTGTGTTGTATTGTTATCATTCAACTGTAAAAGCTGTCTAATTTCTTCTTTAATTTCATGTGACCCACTGGTTGTTCAGCAGGGTGTGTTGATGAAGTTTTTGTGGTTTCTTTTGCCATAGATTTCCAGTTTCATTGCACTGTGGTCTGATAGTATGCATGGGAAATTTTCAATTCTTTTGCATTCACTTAAGCAGGTTCTATGAGGTAGTCCGTGCTCTATTTTGGAGAATGTCCCGTGTGCAGCTGAGAAGAATGTGTATTCTGATGTTGTGGGGTGGAATACTCTATAGACATCTACTAGGTCCATTTGTTCAAAAGTCAGATTAAGTTCTAATAGTTCATTATTGATTTTTTGTCCAGTTGACCTGTCTTTTTGTGACAGTAGGATATTGAGGTCTCCCAGTGCAACTGTATTAGGGCTTGTTTGATTTTTTCATGTCCATTAGTAATTGTTTTATATAGTTGGGTGCACTGGTATTTGTTGCATATATATTTATGATTTTTATCTCTTCCTCTTGGATTGTCCCCTTTATGAGGATGTAGTGACCTTCTTTATCAGTCTTAATCAGTCTTGGCTTGAAATTCACTTTGTCTGCTTTTTTCTGGGTTCCTATCACATGGAGTATTGTTTTCCATCCTTTGACTTTCAGTCTATAAATTTCTTTTTGAATTAAATGTGTTTCTTGGGTGCAGCATATTGTTGGATCTTGCTTCTTGATCCATTCTGCCAATCCACTGTGTCTTTGGACTGGTGAATTGAGACCATTAACATTGATGGTTATAACTGATATGTAATGACTAATCCTTGTCACGTTATTTTCCTGTTGTTGGCTTCCCCTTTTTCCCCTTGCCTCTAATTGTCTGCCTTTCCTGGTGAATTCCTTCTATTGGGGTTCATGGAGATGCAGTCCTTATTACCTCTTTCTAGAATGTCCTTCAGAACAATTTGGAGGCTGGTTTGGTGGTCATAAATTTCCTCAGATATTCTTTGTCATGGAAGTATCTTATTTCTCCATCGATTTTGAAAGATAGTTTTGTAGGATACATCAATCTGGGTTGAAAGTTGTTTTCCTTTAGACCTTGGAGCACTTTACTCCAAGCTCTCCTGACTTGAGAGTTTGTGCTGAGAAGTCAGCTGTGATTCTGATGGGCTTTCCTTTATAGGTGATTTGTTTCTTTTCTCTAACAGCCTTTAGGCTTCTATTCTTGTGTTGAATTTCTGGAATCTTGACTATGATATGCCTAGCTATAGATTTTTTTTTATCATGACTAGTTGGAGTTCTATGTGCCTCACTTATCTGTATGTCAAATTGTTTTTCTCTACCAGGAAAGTTTTCTGTCACAATGTCTGTGAACATTTTTTAATATCATTGTGGTATCTCCTGCTTGTTTGTTGACTCCAATTAATCTTAAATTATTCTTCTTTGTCTCATGTAGCAGCTGCTGGATTGATTTATCATGGTCCTATGCTAGTTTTGAGAAATATTTCTTTTTCTGATTGCTAACTGCAATCCTATCTTCAGTATCTGAGATCCTGTCTTCACATTGGCCTAATCTGCTTCAAATACTTTCACTGGAGTTTTTATCTCCTAGATATCTGCTTGAATCTGCTTTATGGATTCCATTTGCTTCTTATGCTGAGCTTCCATAATTTTCTTAAGCTCATCTAGCTTTTTTTGGTCTGTATCAGCGCTAACGTTGCTAAGGATGGTGTGTATCTGGGTAATCTCTAGTTATCTGAGGGGCTGGGGATTTAGCTCAATGGCACAGAGCATGGCTGGCAAGCGTGGGGTCCTGAGATCAATTCTCAGTACAAAACAACAACAGCAGCAACAACAACCACGACAACAAAAGTTCTGCCTGTAGTTATCTGAGAGATTATTTCTGATTTCATTTTTTCCAGTATTTCACTCAATTGCTTTGTTGTTACCACTTCAGGGAGGCCTGGTCGGGGGGCTGTCAGATTGTCCCGCCTCACTGCCCCCTGGATTTGCCTTTGGTGAACTGGATGTCTAGGCTTGCATTTTGCTTAACTGTCTTCTCATTTTCTTTTCTCTCTTTTTTTAGTTTAATTCCCGGGGTGATGTTTGCAGGTTGCTGGTATTTAGGACCCTTAGGTGATGATTGCTTCCCTGAGGTATCTTCCAGGTGTAGCTGGTTTTTGAGTTTTGAGTCTGTGGGAAGATCTAACCTCTTCAGTTTGTTGGAGATGAGAAGCTGTTGCTTGTCTGGCTAGTCCCTGTTCTTTGGCTCTGTGCCACAGTATTTTCTGTGACCCTAGTCAGTCTCGGTCACGGAATACCAGGACCAACAGCTGTTTTGAGCAATCATGTCAATTTCGGCTACAATGGAAACAGCATCAAACACAGCCTGGAAAATGACAAACTGAGCTAACCCTTAATTTGCCACTTCTAACCATGTGAACTACATTTGTGATTATACAACAAAATGTAAAACAAACCAGAAAACTATATGCAGTATAGAAGTCCTTAGTGTATCAATTTTGCCCTCAGGGGTTAAAATTTAAAATAGACTAAGGAGAAAATAGAGAAGTGGAAGAAGAGGAAGAGATTAGGTTGGAGGACAAAAGGGGGATCCCGACAACTTAGGGAAACTTGTGCATAAGACTGAAGGAAAAGAGAGACAGAAGAGATAAAAGGAAGAACAGAACAGAACCACATCCATAAAGAGGCTAGGAACCACACTCACACTCATAAAAACAAGAAGGAGAAAGAGAAAAAAGAAACAGAAAAACAAAAGTCCGCTTCCACGATTCTCTCCGGTTTTACTGGTAAACAACCTCTGGAGACAGAGTCCCGAATCGTGCGGATCTATCCCAGCAGTGACTTTTTGGTGGGGTGTTGGATAATCTCGGCAGGCAGCCCTGAGAGCAGACACACTGGGCTCGCCACTGTCTAGGCAGTTTCCGCTGGCCCAAGCCCAGCCGGGGCTGCCAGATGGAGCCGGCAGTAGTCCAGGGTTCTGAGCTGAGCCATGCATCTCCAAGATGTCACCCAGCCGATTGCTGTCTCCCGTGGGAGGACTGAGTCCTCTGAACTCACCACCAGCCAGCGTGGTCGTCCAGCTTCATTGGTCCTCTCCACTGCTGCATCTCTCTGCAGAGGCCCACGGGTCACCAGCCATCACTGTCACCGTCACCGTCACCATCACCGTCACTGTCACCATGTGTCCGCAGGCTGGAACCCCTCCTCTCATGCAGTGAGTCCTGTCTCAGGGAGAAACCACCACCAGCTACTGCCTTCTTCTTCCTTGAAGTTTTTCTCTTTGCTCTCTCTGTGGGCTTCAATTCACACCTCAGATTCTTCCTGGGCCCGGGGGCCCCACCTCCCTGCTTCTCGTCTTCCTCATGATGCTGTATTCCAGCACCTGGATGGTGACCCTCCAAGGGACTGTTTTCTCTGCTGCTGACTGTCCCGCCTTCTTGGTCTTCCTGCTCCTGATTTTAGAGGCTGGGAAGTCCAAGATCAAGGCCGTGGAAGATTCAGGGTCTCCCAGGGTCGACAGATGGCACTTTCTTTCACGTTCCCACATGCTGGAAAGGCTAATGAAGCTCTCTCAGCTCTCTTTGATAGGGGCACTAATCCTACTCTTGAGGGCCCCACCTTTCTGACCTCATCAATCCCTAGAGACCCCGGCACTAAATACTAACTTAGGAGGTCACAGCAGGCTCCTGCTGTCTTCCTCGGGCCCACACTGTCCTGGTTGGCTGGATGCTTGGGGTCTCCTGGGATACTGGAGAAGACCGTGGACCAGAGCCTCACACGGCCCCCGCCTGAGACTATGTTTCCCCGACACAGCCTGACTGTCATCTCCTTCCTGTTCAGCATCTTCACCGTGATAGGCGACCATACCGGCACCAGACACTGGAGAAATGGCCTGGGGGGGGGGGGAGATTTTCCCAAGACAAAGACAAACAACCCAGTTTTACAATAGACCAAGAAAAAAGTAGGCAGAGTCTTTGAATAGCTACACAAATGACCCATCTGCTCTGAGAATGACGCTGAGGGCTTAGCGTCATTTGTCATTACAGAAACCCAAGTGACAGCCACCATGTGGTCCCGCTTTATCCCCGCTGGGATGGCTACAGTTAAAAAGAAACAGGCAAGGAGCAGGTGCTGGCAAAGACCGGAGCCCGCGGGGCCCTCACCGGGCTGTGGGGTGCAGCCTTTTGTGGACTGAGGAGCTGGGTTGGTGCAAACAGCTCACCTGCATGGTCCTGCCGGAAGGTGTCACCACCCGAGCCTGAACTGGATGGGCTTCTCTCTCGGCCTTAGTTGATTTGACCGCAAAAATGGGGCTACCATGTACTATGCAGATAGTTTTATGTCTTCTCCTCCTCTTAGCAGAGGCTCAAGGTCCTTCAGCTCAGACTGTAAATTTCCTGGCTGACGGGGGCTGTGGAGTCTCAAAGTCTAGGGCCAATTACTGTCCCCAGAGTTCACTGTGAAGGGTTCTCTTTGGCCCCAGGCACCCAGGTCTCTCAGCAGGGCCCGTGCAGCTCCCAGGTTTAATTGGTTGCCGGGGTCTCTGAATCCCAGGACAAGGCCCACGGACGAGGCCCCAGTATGATTCCCCAGGAAGAAACACTGGCCACACCCCTTCCCGAGAGAAGGAACTACAGGTTTCTGAGAACTAACAGCTCCCTCTCCAAAGCCCTGCTTTGGGACCACACACCCTGAGACCCCTGTCAGGGTTAGGTAACTGAGCCTCAAGCTGTGGTCTTGCGGTCCTCACCTAGGCCTTAGGGTCTGTTCAACGGTCCACTGGAGAGCTACCAAGCTGGCTGGACACAGCAGCCCAGAGGAGTGTCGGGGCGGCGGCTGCTCTGTTCTTTTAGGAGAGGAATCCATAAGGCTACTATGGGAGCCGGGGATTTAGCTCAGCAGCACAGCACCTGCCTGACAAGCATGAGGTCCTGAGTTTGAATCCTGATGTCAAAAAAAAAGGATTACTATGGGAACCCAGGTACATGTCTGCAATCCTAGCACAGGGGAGGCTGAGGCAGGAGGATCACTGCAAGGTTGGGGCCAGCCTAGGCCACATAGTGAGACCCTGTCTCAAAGAAAAATAAGTAAACCAAAAGGAAAAAAAGAAAGACAAGTTGACTATGCTGTCCTTTCTCCTAGAGACACTACAGAGACCTGGCCTTTGCCACAAGGACATCAGCACAAACTGGTCACAGTGACTGCGGGGACTTGAGCCTGGGAGCACATAAAGAACAAATGGGCCTCCATATACACTTCCATTTTATTCTATTCTATTTTATTATTTTGGGACAGGGTCTCAATTCATATAGTAATTCAAGTTCAACTTGGCCTTGAATTCATTGGCTCTGAAATGGTGGAGACCTTCCTGCCTCAGCTTCCCAAGTACTTGGACTACAGGTGGATGCTACTGTGTCCAGCAAGAGCTGCTCCTTTTAAACCTCTGTGGTGCTCATATGCGGCTAAAGGGTTATCATACTGAGTCTCAGTCCTCAGTCACTGCCCCCCAACATGCACACAGACAAGACCAGCAATGGAAACGGCTGCCAAAGTGCAGGGTGATCAGGGTTTGCATGCACTCTTGTGCGTCTGCAGAAGCCCCGGACCACCTGTTCCCAGGACCAACCCTCCCGTCAATGACCTGGGGGAAGGTAGTGGAGAGGGCAGGGCTCCTGTTCCTCCTCAAAGCTCTCACCCCAGGGCACCCCCCTTGGGCCTGCCAAAGCCTTGCAAAGCCCCTCTGTGGGCCAGAAATTCGCCCTCATCCCTGCCCTCAGAGGGGCACTGTGCATTCTGCCTGCTTTTCCTCCCATCTTCAGGCCTGTGCCACCACAGACCTATGTGGCCACCCACAGCAGGATGGGACTAATGCTACCTTCAGCATTGTTACCCTGGGTCATGGAGTCAGGAATCCTGAGCCCGGCTGTGCACTGGAGCTGCCACCCACAGTGCAGGTCCTGGAGGAGCCAGGCACCCCAGCCCTGAGAGGCTGCGACCACACGGCCCAGTCTCAGCTCCTCTTCTGTCCCCAGCCCGGCACTCACCACCACACGGGTGCTGTTATCCGGCAGGGTGTCGATGGCCAGGGTGCCTCCACCAAAGTCCTGGCTCAGCTGGGTCCTGTCCGCATCCGACACCTGCCCAAGGCTGTCTCGGGCCCTTCGATGCCAACCCCGGGTGGTCCCATGGGTAGCCCAGGCAAAGCCGTGGCCTCCATCGTGACCTAGAAAAGAAGGGACAGAAAACTGAGCATCACAGTCCGGAGTGAAGATTGGCACACACATCTAAAGTAATCTGTGGAAAATTGTGAGCTCCAAAGGGCGGAGTGATTCCACCTCTGTGGCACTTTTGGTGGTTGTAGCTCCCACAGTTTCTGTCTTAGGCCTGCTCTGCTCCCTCCTTGCAGCTGTCCTTAGATGACCCACATTCCTGGCTTTTCCAGACTTTTGGGGTCTCTACTACACCTTTGGCTTCACCCTTACAGCTTCAGATACTTCAGGCCCTCTCAGGGGCACATTGCCTGGCCTCCGAGGCTTTCTGAAACCAAGGTGGAGGCCTTTTTAACCCTTGCATTCTGTATGTACTTAAAACCACCACCATGTGGATGATGCCCAGGTCTGCTGCCAGCTGGAGCAGCAGCCAGGCTTTCCTCTCTCTTAGCTGCCTGGATCACTGGGCACTAGAAATCCAATCCTGAGCAACAAATTTTCTATGCCCCTGCCATTCTGGAGCATGGCGCTCTGCATCTTTCTCCTCAAAGCCAAGTCTTTCACTTTTGCAGTTCTGAGGTTGCAAAGGGTGGAGACCTGCTGCTTTTTGTGATGCCTTCAGGCCATCTTTTCTATCCTCTTGCTCCTCCTCAGCAATCAAGATCTCCTCATGTATGTCTCTGCAGTCCATAGAGCTCTTTTCTGGCCAAACTCACAACATTTTAAACCTTCCTGCTGGGCTCTTTGCTTTTGATTTGCAACATAAATCTGCCCCCAACAATAGCCATGCTACAGCCCTAAAGTTCGATTGCCTTGAATTTCTTCTGCCAGATTAATTAGCATAGCACCCTTAATCTTACTCTCAGGCAAAGCCCCTGGACAGGAGCAAAATGCAGACAAACTTTCTTCAAGGTCTAACACACATCGTGTGGAGGACCAGCAGTGAAGTTCTTCCCAGCAGAAACCTCCCAAGCCTGGTCTTTACCAGCAGGGTTTCCATCAGCTTTCTGGTCATCTGAGCTCTGACCAGAATCTCCCATACAGAACAAGCTAAGGTGTTCCAGTGCTACCATTTCAGGCTACATCTCTGAGCCTTTCCAAATTTCCCACAAGCCATTATCAAAGACTTTTTGAGAATGGTCAGGTACAGTCACAGCAGTGACCCCACTCCTGGTACCAAATTCAGTCTTGGTTATTTTTCTCTTGTTGCTGGGACAAAATACCTGACACCCAAAATTGTAAACATTTCAGTCTACAATCAGCTTAGCAAACGTGAGGTTGTGAGTTTGATCCCCGGTACAAGAAAAAAAAAAAAGAATATCAGTCCACAATCAGCTGATTCCAAAGCAGGATGACATGCCACAGGGGCAACACTTCAAGGTGACAGAAGACAAAAAAAGCAACAAGAACAAAAAAGGGAGGGGTGAGCCAGCCTCTTTTCTCCCTTATATTGTAAGCAGGCTGTCTACCCTCACCATCCCCTGGGCCTCCTCTTGCATAGGTTCAGGATGTTTACAAAATAAGGACCCTAACTCCCTGCTGAATCACTTAAACTTTTTGGTACTGGGAATCGAACTCAGGACCTTGTGCTTGCCAGGTAGGCACTTATGTCACTGAGCTAAATCCCCAGCCCCACTTAGTTAAACGTCTGACCTCCTCAGGTTGATTCAGTGCACCAAACACTACACACCCCACCAAAAGGTCCCTGAAAGTGACCCTGGAACTGGAGCATCATTCATGGAACTGCAGCTGAAAGCCTTCCTGACACCTGGTGGAAGACAGGTCTCTCAGCCTTGGTTCCAGTGCCCAGGGACAGAGGTGTGACATTTGGATAGCTGACTTGTAGGGTTGCTTCCAGAGTGTGCTTGGAGGTGACCCTTGCAGTCCTTCCCCACACCGTGGATTTGACAGAAACAGGTTCCTATCTCTCGCATCTTTCTTTCTACCCAGAACTATCTGAATTGGAAAGCTTACCACTACCCACAGAGTGATGGCCAATAAAACCTTGCATTCTGCCCGAGGTGGCACCTGACCCCAGTGTCTCCCAGAGGACTCAGGATGAGAAGCCACAGAGTAGTGATCCTGTCATTCCGGGCCTCTCCAGCTTGGTACAACTGACACCTTGGATGGGATCATTTTTCTTCTTTCAAATTAAAAACTGGAAGTACACATAAGATCCACTACTTGTACATAAACAGCTCAGTGGTTGGCTTTTGTGTGTGATGCTGGGGATTAAATCCAGAAGCACTCTACTCCTCAGTTCCCTTTTTGTTTCTTTCAGACAGGATCTTTTTCTTTTTTTTTCTTTTTTCTATTTGTTTTTTGTTTTTCCAGACAGGGTCTCACTATGCAGTTCAGGCTGGCCTTGATCTCACTGTGTAGCCCAGGCTGGCCTCGAACTCAAGGCAATCCTCCTGCCTCAGCTTCCTGAGTGCTGGGATGACAGGTGTGCACCACTACACTTGGCTACTTGCATGTATTAGCGGCTGTGAACAATGTTGATATGAACAAAGGTGTACAAACACCTCCGTGAGACCCTATTACAATTCTTTGAGGCGACACCCAGAAGTGGGACAGCTGGGTCGCAGAGTAACACTTATTTGTAATTTTTTGAGGCCTCTCTATACTGTTCCTGTGCAGAACAGCTGTGGTATTTTGCAAACCACCCCTTGCCCACCCCGAGGTCCTGGCATCTTCCTGTTCGGCAGGAGCCACCCAGCAGGCACGTGCTGGCACCCGCTAATGACTCGCAAGGCTGAGCCTGGCTCTGTGTGCCACCCCCCCCCGCCACCCTCATGTGTCTTCTTTGGAGAAAGCTCCATTCTTGGCTTCTCAGCGGGGTCCTCCGCTGGGCTGGGGGGGTCTAGGCAGGGTTCCTCATGAACAGTAAGGTGCTGGCTTCTGCACCTGCTGCCAAATGGGACTGAAACTGTCCCCAGATATTGGGAAGGTCCCCTGGGAAGCCAGGGCCCATCTCCCCCACCACTGAGAACCATCTCTTCAGTCCCAACCCTGGGGCAACTTGCCGCCCCCCAAAACCAGAATCACACAAGTTTCACCTCCAAGCCATCTCCAATCCCTTAGCGACAGCCGGGAGCACAGCACTTGTGCATTGCAGAGTTGGCATCAACTCTGCCTGGCCTAGGGTCAGAAAGTGACCACCTGCGGGCAGATGTCCTGACATGGTCTCTCTGTCTCACTCTAGGTTGCTAAATTAATTCTAAGTGATACAAAATGAATCTCTTCCCGTTTCAGAGCTTTCTGCCCCCAAAGTTGCGCTTCGTACCGTCATGCTGCCTGTCATTCCAATTTTTTAAAAATTTTTTGAGACAGAGACTTGCTATGTGGCCCAGGCTGGCCTCAAATTCATGGTGATCCTCCTGCCTCAGCCTCCCTTGTACTGGGATCACAGGCATGTGCCATCCTATCTGGCTGTCATTTCACTTGTCACATCTACTCTGGCTCTCTAACAGACAACGCTGCATAACTGAGGCCTCGAAGCTGGGACAAGACTTGGCCAGATCAGGCCCAAACTGGACCAGGCTGCTGCCGTGGGCTCCGATTCGCCATTAGACGTTTTTCTCAGTGAAGCCCTTCTGGCTGCTGTCCCGTCCCTCCCACAGCCTCGCCAGGCCCCTCACTTCGCTGCCCCAGTCACAACCAGACACTCCCAGAGAATATAGGAAGGAGTGGAGCCCGACCATCCCCAGGATGCCCCTGGGCTGCCCACATTTGGCAAGGAGCCCACCATGCAGAGACAGCCTGGCCCCAGCTGGAGCCTGGCAACCGCACCCCACACAGAAGTCCCAGCCGGAGGCTCCGCCACACAGCTGGCCCAGCCCTGCCCAGCCCAGCCGGCTACACACACACACACACACACACACACACACACTCCTCACCATCCTAGCTCAGATCTGGGCATGGATGCCAGAAGGAAAGGAGGGCAGCCAGCATCTTTAATCCCCTGGTGCCTGACACAGCAGGACTGAGACCCTGCCCCAGGGGCAGCTCCTGGGAGCCCCAAGGTTTCACCCTAGACCAAAAAGCTTGCACTCGGAACCAGATGAGTTCGAAGCTGAACCTGGACTTTCCCACTCAAGTTGCAAAAACTCTGTCTAAACCTCGGTTTTCACATCTGTAAGATGAAGATGAGAAAATCTCCACTTGAGCCGGTGGCAGCACATGCCTGTAATGCTAGCTCTCTGGGAGGCTGAGTCAGGAGGATGACAGCTTTGAGCTCAACCTGGGGAATTTAGCACCTTAGTGAGATGCCGTCTCCAAATAAAACATCGAAAGGTCTCAGCAGGGGTTTCTTCCAGTACAGAATAAACAGGTGTATCCTGTAATCCCAGCATTTGAAAGGCTGAGACAGGAAGATCACTGCAAGTTTGAGGTAGCCTGTGCTACAAAGTGAGTTCGAGGCCAGTCTGAACTGCATAGTGAGACCCTGTCTCAAAAAAAAAAAAAAAAGTCTGAGGTTCCAGCTCGGTGCAAAGGCACTGGGTTCCATCCCCAGTATTAAAAGAAAAAGAAAACTGCATGTTGCCACTTGGTGGGCTGTTTTGGGTCTTTAACAAAATAAATTTTTTTTTCTAGTCAGGGTTTCACTATATACTTCAAGCTGGTCTTGGGCTCATTTTGTAGTCCAGGCTGACCTTGAAGCAATCCTCCTGTCTCAGCCTCTCTAGTGCTGGGAATACAGGCGTGCACCACCACGCCCTGCAACAAAAAAGCAACCATCGAAGTCTCCAGCTGTCTCCTGTTTCCACTCAGAGACCAACTTTCCGACTTTCCGGGGAACCCAGTCTCCCCCCTCGAGGCTCCAGCTGCTGAGTACTTGGCCTCCAAACCCCCACCACACCCTGTACCTCGCGCTGGCAGCAGGCACTCGGCAGGACCCTCCCCTGGGAAGGGCCCCGCGGGAAGGGGACTGTCTGGGGGGTGAGTCCAAGGTCTGGGCGCCTCTGGTCCACTCGCTCGGGCAACAGCACTCATGTATGATACCCATACTGTATGTGGTGGAGGCCACCAGGGCAGGACAGAGCGGGGTGACCGGAGAGGACCCTGAGGCTGAGGGACGGTAAAGTAGCAAGTTGCACAGGTGCGAGAAAGCAGGTTGGGGCCCTCCCATTCCCGGAGAGAGGGACCCCCCCAGCCCGGTGCTCGCACCCGCCCCGAACCCGGCTCGGACCCGCTCGGTCGCCCCAGAGACGGAGAGGACGAGGCAGGGCGGCGGGCGGGAGTCTGGCCAAGAGTGACCCGGGGTGCACTCCAGGAGCCCAATCCTGGGGTCCCAGGAGTCTTTCCAGGAGGAGAGGTGAGCGCGCCTGGGAAGCAGGTTTCCATCCACTTGCCCACAGCACCCGGGACCCTGGCGCTCTGTGACATCGCCACCGCCGGCTACCTCGGCGTCCGTCCTACCTGCTTCGGGGCGCGGGGGGCTCAGCGCGCGCGCAGCCGCCCCGAGGACCAGCGCCAGCAGCCAGTGCGCGGCCCGCATGGTGGCGCCGGACCAGGCGCTGGCAACGCGGGGCTGAGCGGGATGCGGGGTGGGGCTGGGACGTGGGCGTGGCCTCCTCCCAAACCCCGCCCCAATCCCGCCTCCTAGCCCCCAAGAGAGAGGACGTGGGCGGGGCCCGGGAGTGGGCGGGGACTCCGCTCCAGCTCCGCCCTAACCCCGCCTCCTAGCCTCCAGGAACATGGAAGCCGGGCTAGGAGGACCCCACCGAGCACCCCTGCCTGGCCCAGGGCTTCGGCCACCACCCCCGCCCCAACTTCGCCACTCTGAGCCGATGCAGGAACCGTGGGTTTCTGATGTCCTGCACGCGCGCGCACTGACGCGGGCACGCGCCCCAGAGCCCCAGCCCAGCCCCAATTCCACTCCCCGCGTGGACCCAGCCTGAGCCATGCGTCCCCGGCTCTGGGGACACAGCGTCTTCGTTTCTTCCAGGACAGAATAAAAATACCCGCGGTTCAGCAGCGGAGATAGACGGCGGGGAATCGGGTCAGGACGCGGAGGCGTTTCTGACCCACTTCGCTGAAGCCAGGAGCCGGGGGACAGAGAAGGACAGGATCGGGGACAGAGAGGAGCCCCGGCCTAGGAGGACGGGGCGGTGTGGGCTGGAGGCGCACCCTGCCCGTCGAGGTCACCAGGAGTTGAGGGAGGAGGCAAACAACTAAGGCTCCCCGGGAGTGGAGGCGTACGGCTGGAGTCCCAGCGCTCTGGGAGGCTGAGGCAGGCGGACCACAAGTTAGAGCCCAGACTGGGTAATTTACCGAGTTAGCCACATTTAAAACTAAAAAAAGGGTTAGGAACGGAGCTGAGTATGAAACCCTGAGTCCAGCCCTCATTACTAAAACCAAAAGCAAACCAACCCTGAAGGCTCCCCAACTCCTCAAGCCCAAATCCTCCCTCCTCAGTACACAGGGCCCTGAGACGACCTCCTCCAGCCTTAGAGTAGGACTCCGGGACGGCAAGTCCTTCCTGTGAACGCTTCCTTCTCCATTTCCAAACGAAATCCCAGCTGCAGCGATTCTGCAACGCGATCCACGGCTGCCGCGTCGCGCTGCGGCCTCCTGCGCCCTCCAGTGGCCACATGCGAGACATCCCCTTCTCAGCCGCGCTGGCCGGCTCTGCCCGGATGTGACGGACAGAGGTTCCGGGCTGAGCTTGCTGCCCCTTGCCAGGGATCTCCAGCCGTGGCTGGGCCCGAGTGCCCGCGATCTGACCTGTAAGGTCCCCCGGAGGGCTCAGGAAGAAACACAGCATCGCACAGAATTTTTAAACAGGGAGCGCTCACCTGAATCGCTTGGAGCGTTTATTAAACAGATCTCCGGCCTCTTCTGCAAGGTCTTAATTCACTGGACGTGGGAATCTGTTTCTTTAGGCGGACCCTGGTGCTGTTGCGAGTCAGGGAATTTGGAGTCGCCTGCTCTGGAAATTGTTTCTCCCCAATACCCAAAAAGGTGATGCCTAAGGCAAAAACAACATACCAACTGGAAAAACAGAAATACAAAGTGCAAGTGGTTTTTTTCTGAAAAAGGACAACCCAGGGGGCACCCGGATTTGAACCGGGGACCTCTTGATCTGCAGTCAAATGCTCTACCACTGAGCTATACCCCCTCTGCTGGCAGTTGTGCGCCGATAACGCCTTAATTCTGTTTGCGCGCAGGCGCAGTGGCGCGCTCTGAACGGAAGAAAGGCAAATTTAACACTGCGTTTACAAGAAACAGAAAAAATGAAGAAACCATAGGTGATAACTTGGAAGCATGAGGATGCCCGAATCTCTGAGCTAGTGGCGCCTACCTGCGGTGTAAAAATTGTGATCGGAGAGTGTGTCGACTTTCGACGACCTCACTTTGGGAGCGTCCCTCCAGGCCGGGGTCCTCTCTTCTGCTTCCCCCACCCCTGCCTCTCTGCAACTTTCTCCCTTCCTTGGCTTCTCCCGGCCTTCTTTTCCCTCTCCAGTCCAAGCATGACCCTTAGCAACTCATTCCCTCCCTGACAGAGACCCTGAGGGCCCATGATCTGAAATGAGTCCCCTGCACCCCTCAATGCATCATTAACATCCTCCGGAGTGCCCCAGAGCTCCCGGCCCTCGCTCCCGCGGCTCCCGCCCTTGTGCCCGCACATGCGCATGCGTAGAGGGAAGAGGCCAGGGTTCCACCTCTGCAACCTGCAAAAGTAGAAATGTCGAACCTTGAGGGTCACTGCCCATGACGCCCCTGGATCTGGTAGGTCGAGCTCCTACGAGGGGCTGTGGGACACTAACAGAGCACGAAAAAAACCCCAGCTCCCGAGAGGGGGCACCCGGATTTGAACCGGGGACCTCTTGATCTGCAGTCAAATGCTCTACCACTGAGCTATACCCCCACCTCCTTCTTTTTGTTTTCCAACAATGGACTTTCTGTGTAACAGCAGTGTGGGGATTGTTTCCTACAATTTTGATCTGAGAATTTTGCCAAAAATGATGTAAAGCAGCTACACATGATGGTGCATACCTGTAACCCCAGCGTTCAGGAGGCTGAGGCAGGAGGATTCCCAGGAGTTCAAGGCCAGTCTGGATTACATAGTGAGTTCAAGGCCAACCCAGTCTGTGCCTCAAAAAACAAAACAAAACAAAACAAATAATCTAAAGCAAAAAAGTTCAAACTAAGAAAGAAAACTAGAATTTCTGAGTTTTCCTTTCAGAGCCACGTCTCAGGAAAACCCTAAAATTCAGCGGTTCCAGGCCCTCTGTTCTGGTGTACGGGACCCCCTGCCTGGCTTGGGAAGGGGAGACCCTGTCCCCAGGATCATTCTCGGTCTCCTAGGGCAAGAGCGCTGCTCCCTATGGCAGAAGGGCACATGGTCTCCGTCCGGCTTCCAGCTCGGACATCAGCATCGCACCGCTCAGGCCCGCACCCGGGGTTCCGGGTTTACCCAGCTGGGGTTCCCGCCCCTTCGCCAGGGTCCGCATCTAACCACTTAGGGCCCTCCAGGCGCCACTGGAGCTCCCCATGCCGGCTGCCCAGCCCGGTGTCTGCCCCGCCGGGAAGGAGCGTCATCGCAGGTCACAAAGTCAGTCTCCCGCAGGGGGACCCCGAGACGGCTCTTCAGCCGTTTCCAAGGGTTTTTAATCGGAGAGTTTTGCACAAGGACTAAAAAGCACATTGAGGAGCCCGAAAGAAGACAGGAACAGTCTGCGATAGTGTATGTTATACCTTTGCTCTTTTAAACCAATGCAATGTAAATTTTTAAAAAAATCATCACACAAGGGCAGAAGAAGCCTGTAGAAATCTGAACCTTTGGGAGTCGGGTTCACTTATGAAAGACACTAAGAGCGAAAGGGGTGTCCTGAAGGTGGACTTAAACCCCAAAAGCTGTGGTCGGAGTCAGCATCTAGGCAGGTGCTCTGCTGCTGAGCTACACTCCAGCTTTATTTGATTTTAAGGTAAGTGGTGGACTTGAATTTATGATCCTCCTGCCTCAGCCTCCAAGTGCTGGGGTCACCAGTATGCCTGGCCTGGGGCCCTTCCTCCCTGGCCTTGGTACTCTTCCTGTGTTTGCAGGACATCAGGCATCGTCCCACTCATGCTACCCACAGCACCAGGCCTGCAGAGGGCACAGATCTGACATAGCCCTCGAGCCAGCTGGAGCCAGAGCCCAGGGTTCTGATGGCCCAGGCTAGACAGCCGCTGACTCCAGGATGTGTGTGCAGCAGGTGTAGGTGTGGCACGTGTGGTCTCTGTGCCACTGATCCAGGGACTGGGAGGCCACAGTGTCATGGGGTCCTTTATGCTCTGCTTATGGGCAAAGATCAGGACTGGATCGATGGTCCAGGTTCTGAGACCTCCTGGGCTCTGTCCCCAGCTGTCCCAGCAAGACAGGCCCAAGCCAGGGTGAGGCAAACATGAGGCCCCAGCCCAACAGCAGCCCCACAGCAAAAGGACCGCTGTGAGCCTCCATAACTATGTAGCCTTTGCTGGGTTTTTGTGAGTGGTTATTGTCCTTGTTGCTGTTTTGAGACAGGGTCTTGCTATGTAGTTCAGGCTGGTCTTGAACTCACTATGTATCCCACGTCGGCCTCAAACTCATGGTGATCTTCCTGCCTCAGCCTCCGGAGTGCTGGGATTACAGGTGTGCGCCACCACGCCTAGCCACAGTACATTCTTGTACTGTTTGATTTTTTTCTGGTGCTATGGATTCAACCCAAGGCCTTCCCACTGCACTGCATCCTCAGCCCTTTTTATTTTGAGACTAAGGCTCACTAAGTCCCTTAATTCCTCAGCCTGGACTCCAATTTTCAGTCTTCCTGCCTCAGCCTCTCTGGGGTGCTGGGATTACCAGAGTGCATACAACGCACAGTTTCTAAAAATCATTTTTAAAATCTTGTCCTGAGTAACTAAAAGGTTGCAAGGGCCCCAATCCGCAGCGGTGACCCCGGACCCTAAAGATGGGGAGACTCCAGGCCTGCTTGCTTGCCTCCATCAGGAGCGGTGCGGCCGGGCCTGACCCGAGGCGGGCAAAGGCGATCGAGGTGGAGTCGGACCCCCGCCAGGGGGCGTCAGGAGCTGGGGCGGGCAAGAGGTGATATCCACACTGGCCGCGCTGAAAACGGGTACGGGGTAGCGGGCGGGAGGCAGTGGGAACAGAGATGCCCGCGGCATGCAGGACTCGAATGCCAGGCTGAGGCCACCGCCCCAGAGGGTCAGCCGGTGGTCACTCATCCTCCCCTTGTAGCACCTCGCCGGGGACCCAAAGGGCGCTCATGATTGGCTCATGGGCCTGTCAGTCCGACGGGAGGCCCGCCCCTCCCCGCCCCGCTGGCTGAGGTCGTGGCTCGTCGCGTGGTCGCATCCCACAATGACGACCTTGCGCTCCGGATCTCGGAAGGGCAAGGTCAGGGCCGAACCTGGCGGCCCAGCAGCCCAGCGGCCCAGCAGCCCTCCCGGGATGCTGTGCTCCTGGGGGACCCCGCGTACCCCACCCCTCCCGTGTCTCGCCGCTCAGAGGCTGACAGGGATTCGGGAGCAGTGATCCCGCAGCCGGGGAGACAGAGCGCCCCTCAGCGCCTCGGACGCATCTGGGCTCGGGGACCAGGGAGGCACCGTCGCGACAGGGGCTGGGGAGCCCGCGGAGCAGCCGAGGACCGAGGTCCCCAGCATCCCTGCGCAGGCAGGCGGCCTCAGAGAGAGTGCACCCGAAACTCCCTGTGTGCCCCTCAGCCTCCCACAGGTGCCCTGGCTCCGTGCAGCTCTTAGGGAGCCCAGGACACCAGGGAACCCCGGGGTCACCATCGCCACCTGGGAACCCCCTGCGGTGTTAGGGATATCGCTGTGATGAGGAGCCTTTAGGGTACAAGAAACCTGGGGTCTGGACACTCCTCCTGGCCCTGAGAAAATTCTGGAGTCTCGAGGTGTTCTGCACCTCCTGTCTCCTGCCAATTCTCCTGCCTCGGCCTCCCCAGGAGCTGGGATTACAGATATGTGCCGCCATGCCTGCCTGGTTTGTTTGTTGTTGTTCTTTGTTGTTTGTTTTGTCTTTTTGAGACAGGGTCTCGGGCTCACTTTGTAACCCAGGATGCTTGCAAACTTACAACGGTCCTCCTGCCTCAGCCTCCCGACTGCTAGGATTACAGGGGTGCGCCACCATCCCCTGCTGCTTTTTATTTTCTTGAGGCAGGATCTCACTATGTTGCCCAGGCTGGCCCAGATCTCCTGGGTTTACATAGTCCTCCTGCCTCAGGCTCTGCAGTACCAGGGACCACAGGCAAGAGCCATGGGCAGACTCAGCAGAGGAGAATACACCTGCGGGAGGCGGCCGAAGGGAGAGAGGGGAGGTGCTTGCTCCTGTGAATTTCTTTCTTTGTGCTCAGTAGGAAAATGTAGAAATCAAAGAGAAGCAGGAAAGACCCGAGAACTCAGGCTGGGGCGGGGCGGGGGTGTAGAAAAAAGACCTGGTCACCGTGACAACTGAGGCTCTAGTGCTCCCCCATTACAGCCCCCTCATCTGTCTGCCTTCTCCCTGGAGCCAGGGTGGGTTTGTCTCCCTCTCAGCTCTGCTAAGGGTCCTAAAGCCCAACTCATCAGGCCCAGTGGTTCAGCCCAGGCACTCAAGGCCCCTGTGGTCACCTTTCACCTTCCCACTATCGGAGAGAAACCCTGAGCTCTCACCCTGGGCCATAAAAGCGGCTACGTCCCCAACCCCGGCCTGGCCTTCCAGCCACACGAGGCCTCTGTCCACACCAGAACTGCAGACGGGCTGGGCTCTTTCCTTCAGTCACCAAGGAGCCCTAGCGGTGGGGTTCAACCCTTGTGCACCCTCCCCACCTGGTCCAGTGCCTGGTGCTTGGACAGGATGTGCCACCGTCGGGCTGAGTTGGACCGAGGACAGTGCAGTGAGAAGTGTCCTTGGGTACATGTCTAACACTTGGGAGGCTGAGGCAGGAGGCTGCCAATTTGAGCTGCCTAAGAACACTTACCTGGACTCCATAGTGAGACCCTGGGGTTCCTTTCTCCCCAGGAACAGAGGTGCAAATGTTTCAGCACTGCCTCTCCCCGCCCTTCCTGGTCCTGCCCGGCAGGCCGGCTCCCTCTTGGGAGGCTGGGGCAGAGCCCTTCCTGGGCTCTGGAAGTCCTTTCCTTTCTCCAGCTGACTTTAGCTCAGCTTGCTGTATTTGAGGACAATGGAAACCTTAGGTAAGACCTAGGGCCTGCGGCCATGACCAGTTCTGCTTCTGCTCATCTGGGGCAGAGCTCAGCTGTCCAGGAAGAAGGCAGGCCAGGCGAAGGAGGGGACCAGGTGGGAGGGGTCCTGAGGGGTGACAGCTGTTGAAATCCTCAGAGTTGACAGCCGCCAGCCGCCAGCTTGCTGAGCAGCCAGGTCCGCTGCAGGACTTGGGGTTACCAGGAAACAAGACTCCTGCTCCAGTGTCTCTGCCCAGACAGAAATGCCCTTGCCCGCCTGCAAGTTCCAGGCAAATGGAGTTGTAGGCAGAAGGCTCAAGGGAATGGGGCGGAACCTCTGCCTCCTCCTCCCTCCCTACTGCCCCCCTGCACAGAGTAGGGGTCCGAGGTAGGGGAATGCACCCTGGGCGTGGCATGGGCACTGTGGCCCTGCAATCCAAGTACGACTTCAGGCTTTTGCTGTGTGGCCGTGTGGCTATAGACTGAGCTCAACCTCTCCGAACTGTATCTGTAAATCATAGCTAATAAAACAATCCTTGGCCTTGATTCAAAATGCCAGTCCTCTCTGCAGAGCTCCAGACCAAGCACTGTGCTTTTTTTTGGTTTTCATTTGTTTGTTTGTTTGTTGAGACAGGGCGGCCGGCTTTGAGCTCACAGCCATGTTCCTGCCTCAGCCACCTGAGCACAGGGATTACAGGTACATACCACTGCCGTGCCCAGCTTAAAGAAAAGTGCCCAGTTTAAAAAAGAAAAGAAAAACAAACAACAAAAAGATAGGGTCTTGCTATGAAGACTGTCTGAACTCACTATGTAGCCCAGGCTGGCCTCTCATTTGTGATCTTCCTGCCTCAGCCTCCTCAGTGCTGGGAATAGAGGCGTATTGCCACCTCCTCTGGCTTCTTCTCAGTTTCTGCACACTGGCTTCCCATGACAAAACCCAAAGTCCTGAGCATGACTCAAGGTCAACCACGGCCTGCTCCTGCCAACCCCTCTGTGGCCTCCACCCTGCCAACACCGCCTGCCCAGTGTACCCTGCAGTCTTGTCTCTAGCCTTGGAGAGAAACTTGCCTCCTCCAGGAAGCCTCTCCAGGACCAGGAAGTGACCTCTTCTGGCTTCCCACTCCAGACAGCTCAAATCCTCTGTAGCCACCATGCTCACTCAGACCTGCCACACAGACTGTGCCTAAGAAATGTTCCCTCAGGGACTAAACCCAGGGGTGACCATGGGTTCCACAGAGAGATGCTGGGAGGGAGGGCAGGGGCTGTCACCTTGGTCATCAGCTCCCCAGGGAGCTTCAGCCACACACACACACACACACACACACACACACACACACCCTGCCCTCTCCTCTTGGGTCTCTGTCATTGTTTTCTGAGACAGGATCTCCCCTACAGAGTTCCGGCTGGGATGACCCTCCTGCCTCAGCCTCCAGAATGCTGGGATCGCAGGTGTGCAGCACCATGCCCTCTGATTGAATTCCTTGTCTGCAGGTTTCAGGGGTCTCTTTCCTCCTCCGTCTCTCCCTCTCTCTCTGTGGAAGCACTGAGGCAAAGAACCCAGGCATGAGAGCCCCCTCGGAAGCAAGAATTGGTGGTCAAGAAAGCCTGGGGGCTGGGGATACAGCTCAGCCGCACAGGCGCCTGCCTGCCAAGTGCAAGGTCTTCGGTTTGATTCCTGGTACCAAAAGAAAAGAAAGTGTGGGCGTGCCCCACGGGGCTGCCTGAGAGTCCACATCCAGCCAGGCGGCCATGGCGGTTGTGCCAGCCCTGTGCTGGATCTCAAGCTGGGCAGCAGCGCCCTCTCCAGACCTGGCACCCCTGAGCCCCAGCGGCACCCATCCTGCACCAGCCTGCGTCCCATCTCCCCAGCTCTGCGTGATCCTGGGAAGATGTGGGCTGCTGCCAGCGTCCCCAGCCCTGGCACCCCTTCTTCCTGCGGCTCCTCTCGGCTCCCACAGACAGCGGGCAGCTCCCTGGGTAGAGGCTGCTGGGTTGAAAACCGTGCGTCAGGGAACAAAGACGCAGGCTCGTGAGGTGGCCGCAAAGGACAGGACGGGAGGTTTTATATGTGGCAAAATACTTCCGGCGGAAGAGTACAGACAGAAAGACAGACAGAGGAGGCACAGGACACCAGATGGGCTCGGGTGGGGGCCAGGCAGTGGAGTCTTCTAACCAGGAAGCGGACTGCACCCTGCCCCGAGGGGGTGGGGCGACATTGGCACAGGAGGTGGCGAGACAGGCGCAGGGGCCTGTCCCTGAGGCGGGCTGCCAGGTAGGGCCCAGTCCTCGTTGGCACAATCGGCTCTCTCTGGCCCAGCTGGGGTGCTGGGGAGGGGCAGGGCTGCTGGCCTCTGGGGAAGCTGAGGCCAAGGGTACCCCAGGGGTGAGGGGCCACCAAGGCCTCCCCTGGGGGCAGTGGGCACAGGAAAGGACGGGAGTACAAGGAGCAAACACAGAGAAGCAGCAGCAGCAGCCAAGCTCCCCGGGAGATCCAGGGGCCCCAGACAACCCGCAGGATGGGGTCACCTCTCGGGCACCAAGCCACCCCTGGGGCCTCAGGGTAAAGGTGAAGAAGGACCCACTTTTTGGTTTAGAACGAGGTCTCCACACCCAGGTGGCACGGAGACGGGGGCTCAGATGCGGAGGCCCCTGGTCGGACAGCAGCAGGCGGGAAGTTGGGGGCAAAGCTCATTCCTGGGTGGGCGAGGCTGAGGTGGGGGTGGGGGGACTGGGGCAACATTTCTGGTGGCTCTGCTCAGCTGCCAGGCCTGGCACCACCCCAGTCAGGGAGGGCAGAGGCCGCGTCCGAGGCTGCCTTCGACCCCAAGAACCCCTCCCCAAGCCTCCCAAGCTGTAGCTTTCACGCACAGGACGATGCGCAGGGAAGGGGGCGGGGCTGGGGCCTGAGGGTGGTTCTGTGGGCTCCCTCCCCAGGACAGGGGTCCCATCCCCAGGCTGGGAAAGCAGGGCCACCCCATTCGGGACCTTCACCCCGAGGAAGAAGAGTTAGAAGTGCACCTTTTCTCTGGCGGATGGGGAAAAGGGGGACACTTCAAAAAGGAGGGTATCCCCATTTGTCCTCAGCAGGTAAGGAAACCCCACTGCTGGGGCTTGAGGGGTGCCCAGGAGCCAGGCAGGTACCCCCCAAAAACTCCAACACCGAGGAAAGGCATCTGAAAGTGGGTGACCCCGGAGATGAGGCCCAACCATAGTGAGCCCCCATCCCGCCTCCCCGCGTGCCCCCCTCAGCGGATGTAGACGCCCCGGCCCCAGCCCTCCAGCTCGTTCTTGTTGCGCCCCATCACTGGGCCCCCGCCCTCCGCGCAGTAGCGGGCCTTGTTCCGGGCTCGGCCCCTGTTGTCAGGCAGGTCCTCCCCGTAGTCCTCCTCCTCTTCTTCCTCCTCCCAGGAGCCCTGGTGCACGGGTGGGGTGCCACCCCCCACGGGGTCCCCGGGCCCCGGGCCCTCGGAGGGGTCAGTCTCCATGTCCACGCACGAGTCTCCCGGCTCCGTGTAGGCCGAGTTTCGGCTGCCAGGGGTCTCGGCATCAAAGGTGTCTTGGCGGGACAGTGCCCGAACGGTGCCCACCCTGCCTGGGGGGTGGCGGCCTGGGGGCTGGCCCGGTTCCCCTGGGTACTCTCGCACACTGGTGTGCTCCCCGGTGGCCCGCTCCAGCGGCTGGTCCCCAGAAGCAAGATAGGGTCCCTGGTTAGCAGACGGACGGACGAATGGACGGACAGCAGACGCCATGCAGAGGAGGCAGGGGTGAGAAAAACACAACAAAGCAAAGCAGGTTAGTCACTGCACCATGATCCCAGGCACCATGACCCCTCGGCCATCTGCCCATCAATCCATCCATCCATCCTGCAGGAGGAGGAGGAACGAGGGGCACCCTGGACTGGCACGGGGGGGGGGGGTTCTAGAGCCCAGCTGGAGGTCAGGTCTCAGGGAATCTGCTCTCCTGTTAGGGTTGGGGGTGCCCTACACAGACGTCAGAGCCCTCTGGTAACTACTGCAGGGAGCCCCAAAGGTTAGTCACCACTTCCTCCTGAGTTAGGCTGCCTCCAGGTTAATCATCGTCAACAGCTCATCAGCACTGCTGCCCTTAGTTAGTGGCTGATTAGGTTAGTCAAGGACTCCAGCTTTCCAAGTACATTAACAAAACAGCAGCTCAACGCCCCAAACCTCAGCTTGCGTGTGTCCCACACAAGCCCCAGGCCTGTGGAAGCCCCCTCTCCAGGCTACACGGGGCAGTGGGTTCCTTCTGACCCCCCATCACTAAATGCCACGTGAAAGTGAGCTTCCACCACACAGGATGCCAGGTGGGGTGCCAAGAGGCCTCCATCCTGGTCTTGCCTCTGCCACCTCAGGCTGTGTGGCCCTGAGCCAACACGCCCCGGTTTCTCAGTTGTAACACGATGCAGCGGTTTGTGAACCGTTTCCTGGAGATGGAAAACAGAAGTGCTGCCGGGGTCCCCAGGAGATGCAGGGTAGGTTGGGCGGCAGCTCTCTCCCAGGACAGGGGTGCCTTAGCCAAAGCTTCACTGCACTGCAAGTGTTGCTGAAAACACAGTTTAAAAGCAATAATCCTCCACGCCTTAATGGGTTTCTGCCAGCCCTGTGTACTTAATGGTGTGGTGCAGGGATGGGCCGTGGTTTCCCCTGGGAAGAGGGCGAGGCCCCTCGCAGGGCCTTTCCTGGACTTAGTGGGGAAGAAAGGCAGGCTGGCAGCGACTCAGAGAGGCTCCTTGCTGGGTCACCCCCGGGGCCTCCTGGGGACCTGAGCAGGGAAGGGGCAGCCTTTGCACAGGATGTGCCTGCCGTCTGGTTCCAGGGTCTGAGCGCCCCTGCTCTGTGGAGTCCAGTGGAGAAGTGGTCCTCATGTTTTATTTTCTTTCCAGTCTCTGTTCTTAAGAGTGACCTGGTCAGGCCTCGCAGCCAACAGGAGTCCTACAGCCCCAGGCCCATCAAGGCAGCACCAGCCGGTCCCAGTCCCACCAAAAACCACAGACACCGGAAGCTGCCGCGCACCACGTTTTTTACAAAATCAAGCTCTTCCCTTTCTTCTCTCACGTTCCTGCACTCTAGGGCGGAGGGGACACAGCGGGACACCACTACATGGCGTGCTCCTGCTGCGGGGGGACCGCGCCGCCCCGCTGCGAGGCCTCCAGCCCGCCCCAGAAGCTGAGGTTCCTCCTGAGCGAAGTGAGCACCTGTACCTGGAGGTTGGAGACAGGGGCGGGGCTGGCAGCCAGGGCTGCCGTAGCCATGGTGCGGTTCAGCAGCGGATTGGGCGGCGTGCTGCTGGGCGGGTGCGTTGCCTTCCAATAGGCTTCCAAGTACTCAGCTAGGTGCTCGCAGGCGTCCTCCAATTGGTTCTCATCCAGGATGATGTCAAACATTTCCTGTGGAGGCGGGGTTAGGGGCGGGGCTGGGATGAGCGAGGGGGCGTGACCAGGGGTTGAAGGTGTGGCCTGGGTGCAGTGGGTGGAGCCAAGGGGGTTGAAGGACAAGGTTATAAAGTGGCCTCTGGATGTGGAGGAAGGGAAGGAGGTCACCCAGAACTGTCAAGGGGCAGCACTGCAAGGGGTTTGAGAGTCCAGCTTCAGCCCACCTCCCTCCTAGACATAAGGCAACCTAGCCAGGCAGTGGGGCTTAGCTCCCCACCGAGAAGTGGCACCCGAGCCCGCTCTGCCGGGCCAGCCTTCTTTCCCCAAAGCCCAGTCTTCGCCGGCAGACCCGGTCCAGGGATTCCTGGTCACTCCGTCGCCCGCTCAGACCAGAAGCAGCCAGGAGACGCCAGATGCCCTCCCCTCAAAGGACCCCAGGCTTGGGCACTCACCGGAGGACACTGGGCCAGCTTCTCTGAGGCGGCTATCTGGACATTGAGGTGTTTAGACTGAGACTTCCCTCGGGATTTGATGAGTCTCTGGAGGACCTGGTGTAGGGAGAGGAGGAGGTGCTGGGGGACCCAGGCAGCGCACCTGGGCGGAAAGGCAGGTTCGGGTTCACTCTCGAGGGTTGCCCTGCCCCAAACTCATGCTAACAACCACAGTCCCCTTTGATGGGCACCTGCGAGGTGCCAGTGCTCTCCTGGGCTTTTTGGGGGGAGCTGAGTCTCACTGTGTTGCCCAGGCTGGCCCCAAACAGGTGCCGAGCTGCAGCAATCCTCCTGCCTCAGCATCAGGTGCTGGGGTCCAGGTGTGTCCCAACTCATCTGGCTCTTCTGTGATCGACAGCCCAGTTAGAGAACTATTATTACTGCCATCCTAATAATAACAATAACAATACTATCCCAAACCTAAAGCTAGTCATAAAACATCAGGCAAACTCAAGCAGAGGGACAGCCTGGAATAGCTGGTCAAGCTGGGTGTGGTGACTGTGTACACCTGTAATCCCAGGACTCAGGAGACTGAGGCAGGAGGACCCTGCCTGGGCCTGAACTACACAGCAAGACCCTGTCTCACGAACAAGCAAACAAAATCTGACCCGCAGTCCTCTAAAACATCCATGTGGTGAAAACGCCGCTGAAGAACAGTTCCGCGTGAAGGAAAACAGAGCTATAACAACCGATGGAATATATAAGCCCCTGGGTTGATTCCTGAATTAGGGAAAATATCATAGTGGCTTTTTTTCCTTTTTTCTTTTTTTGTATTGCGGATTAAACCAAGGGAATATTGAGCTACATCTCCAGTCCCCTTTTTTTAGATGTATTTTTTAAAATTCTTTTTAGATGTATTTTATTTTGAGATAGGGTACTGCTAAATTTCCCATGCTAGACTAGAACTTGTGATACTCCTGCCTCAGCCTCCTCAGTGGCTGGGATCACAGGTGTGCATCACGGTATCTGGCTCGGAAGGGGTACTACTAGATCAATCAGTGAGAGGTGAGTATGAATTGCATTTTGCATGTGTGTGGGGTGGGGTGTGGTACTGGGTGTGGAAGCAATCTGGACTTTCAAAAAATAGAACCAACACAGTGCTTAGTGGGTACCAGGCATTTTGTGTGATTGATCTGTTTATCTGATGCTCACAGCATTCACCTGGGCGTGCCTCTGCTACAGATGAAGAAACTAGGGCACACAGACACTTGGCATTTGACTTGTGGAAGGAACACAGTGCTGGTAAATGACAGCGCTGGACAGGAAACCCAGCCGTCTGGCTCCAGAGTCCTGGCCCTTAACCTCAGGGGTGTGGGGAGTGGTTTTCTAGGTCAGGAAGTGTTTCTACATCCATTATCCCCTCTGATTCTTTCAACCTCCTCACCTCCGAGTACTTAAATCTTACCAGCCCTTTCTCTTCCTTAGAAGGGGAGGACTCTGAGAGGTCAAGGAACTGTCCCAGGGTGCGTAGCTCCTAGGCTGCTGCCAAGAAATAGTGACAGCTCCCACCCCTGCTGGCATCTCAATCAACTGGGACCCTAGGTGCTCCAGGTCATTCCCCTCAACCTCTCAGAAAGTGATACAAGAGCGGTGGGTGTGGTGGCACATCCCTGTAATCCCAGCTCTTGGGAGGCTGAGGCAGGGGGATTCATTTAGAGTTTGAGGCTAGCCTGGCCTACATAGCAAGACCCTGTTTCAAAAAAAAAAAAAAGAGGCCGGGAGTGTAGCTCAGTGGCTCACATCCTCAGCACCAAAAATAAAAACAATAATAACACTAGAGGGCTTACACCCCCGTTCTGTAGGAGAATAAACTGAGACTCAGACTCTAAATTAATTCCCCCCAATCCTGAAATCCATAGCAACAACAACCCGCAGACTGGACTGGGCAGGAATTTGAGGTCTAGCTGTCTCCCTTCCTCTAAAGGCTCCCTTCTTGTTTTGCAAATCTCCACTAATACCTGGAGGGAAGGTTCATGGACCCACATTGTGACAAGCATGCAAATCAGCCTTCCTCCCCATACCCCTTCTAGCAAGGTGCCAGGGAGGCTGGGCACAGTGCCACATGTCTGTAACCCCTGCTACTCAGGAGGCTGAGGCAGGGGGAGTCACAAGATCAAAGGCAGCCTGGGCAACCAGACAGCAACAGCCTGACTCAAAAGAAAAAGGTGTTCAAAGGCCTGGGGATATACCGGAGTGGCAGAGCTGTTGTCTGCATGCATGAAGCCCTGGGTTCAAGTTCCACACCACTGAATAACCCAACAAACAAAGTTCACATGAGAACAACACAGAAAAACAGGGCTGACAGCAGAAGGCTGAAAAGACCGCCCAGCTATCAAGGAGCTGGGTGACACTGAACAAAGAGCACAGAATTCTTAGCTGGGTACAGTGGTGAGGTTTGTGATCCCAGCATTCAAGCGGCTGAGGCAAGAGGATCACTGCCAGTTCGAGGCCAGCCTGGGCTACACAGTGAGTTCAAGACCACCCTGAGCTACATAGTGAGACCCTGTCTCACAAAAACAAAAAGAAAACAGAATTCTTTCCATTATATGACCCAACAATAGGAGGACAGCCACAGTGCCTACAGGGGATTGGCTTGGATGACTCTATAATAATATAAAATAACTAAGCCAGGCATGGTGGCACATGACTATACAGTACATGGGAGGCTGAGGCAGGAGGATCACCCCAACCCTGTAGTCAACTTGGGCTCTACAGCAAGACTCTGTCTCTGGGGCTGGGGATTTAGCTCAGCGGCATCAGCACCTGCCTGGCAAGCACAAGGTCGTGAGTTCGATCCCTGGTACCAAAAAAAAAAAAAAAAAAAAGACTGTCTCAAAAAAACAAGAAAACAACAACAATTAACACACTTAAGCCCACGGCAGCAGGCCTTCCCTTAAGTGTTACGGCTTCCTATCAGGTTATGCCTTCAAATTCACGATACCCACATGATAGGGTTGTTCAGGGAAGGAAACCGAGTCTTGGGGACATGAAGTCGCCCCATTAGTGAGCAGCAGGGGACACTGCCCACCTTGGGAGAGGTGATCTTGATGTAAACAATGATGGGTGCCAGCGAGGTCTTGGAGAGCTGGGCTGGGTGGTTGATGGTGTCGGCGTCCAGGGCGACCAGCTGCAGGGTCCGGGCCAGCTCGAAGATCCGCTCGATCTCGCTCTGCACCTCGGCTGGGGTTGTGGAGCCATGGGGAGGGGAGGGTGAGGCCCTGGGCACAGGGGTCGCGCCGCCACCGCCCACCCTGGTGCAGAGGTGGGCGCAAAGTGGGCTCGGGCTCACCCAGGCTGGAGCGCGTGTTGGAGCGCTCAATGATCACGTGCTTGCTGGGGTTGTTGAGGACAGAGCGCTTGGCCAGGGAGATGTCGGCCGTCACCCGGGTGATGGAGATCCTGGGGACCACACGGAGGAGCAGTCAGGGCCGAGGTAGGTCAGGACAGCGCCCAAGAGCCCCAAATGGTCCTTCAAGACACCCTGCCCCGTCCAGACCTGTGGCCCGAGGATGTGGCCTGGGGGAGGGTCTCACCTGCCATCAAACCGATGCTTCAGGAAGTCGAACAGAGCTTTCTGCATCATGTCTGTGACCTGCAGTGGGGTTGGCAGGGCCAGCGGGACAGTCAGGCACTCCGAGCAGCCCAAAAGGCTGGGCTGCTGGCATCTGACCTTTCCCTGTCACTCTCCTTTGAGAACCCTGGACAAGGGCCCTGGGGACAGGGGAGGTCCCTCCTAGTCTGGGGTCTTCAAGGAAGTCTCTGGTTCCCAGACTCACCGGGGTGAGATCTCCACAAGGCCTCTCTAGGGATTCCTTTGGGGGACTGGGCCCTTCCGAGTGGAGCCCCACGGGTCGTGCCCCTCTGGGTTTCCCCTGAACCTCTGGGGTCTGGGCCTCTCTGAGGACGCCCCTGCAGCCTGGACTCTTCCCACGGTCTCTGGAGCCCGGGCCCCTGCAGCCCTCCCCTGCGGAGCTCCTACCTCATAACCCTTGAGCGACGGTCCCACCAGGATGATGGGCCTCATGGAGGGCACCACGTCGTAGGGGGGCACGTGCTCTGTCTGGGGGAAGCAGGGCAGGGAGACCCCGGAGTGGGGATGCCATCAGCCCCTCCCCAGCCTCCCCGAGCATCTTCCCGCCCCCTGGTCCTGGAGCCCAGAGGTGAGGACTGGGGTAAGGTGGGGAGAGGTGGCCAGGAAAGGTGGGGCCATGGGTGTTAGAAGGTCCCCAGCTCATCCCAGGGGCAGGGAGGGGACACAGAAAGCTGTGACACTCACCGACTTCTGCTTCTGTTTGGCTGGGTCCCGAGATTGCCAGGAGAGGGGAGGGAGGAGAGGGAGGGGAGGGCACCCAGGCAGGGAGAGGGCACAGAGGGAGCCGGGCCAAGAGGGAGGGAGCGGGCAGACGAGAGAGATAACAGGGCATGCGTGTTAGTAACAGACAGAGCAGAGAGGGGCTGGGACCCCGTGCCAAGGGCGGCCAGCGGTGGCCCTGGGTCAGGGCTGGGTGCAAGACTGACTGGTGGCAGTCAGGGGACTTGGGAATAGGCCCCCTCCAGATCTTGGAAAAGAGGTGGAGAAAGGGGCAGCCTTTCCTTTGGTGCCCACCTCCTGCCCGGTTCACATCAACCTGTCCTCTCTCAAGGGCTCCCTGGACTGTCCAGCTCCAGGCCACCCAGGTGCCCACCCTTGGAACCCAGGAGGGTAAAAGAGGGGTGCCCTTCCTCCCATCTTCTCCCCCAGAGGACGGCACACACCAGCACCTGCCCTTCCTCTGGGAGCCTGGGCACAGGTCAGGCCGCGTTAGCGTGGCCTTCGTGGGGGGGCGCCCTTCCAAGGGCAGGACGCAGCCCTGTCCCCTCCCTCCCTGCCTCCCTTGGCTGCCAGCAGGAAAGGCTGGGACCTCACGGGACCCGCTCCAGCCTAGCGCCCCACCACAGCTGCGCCCTGACCCCGCTGCAGGAATTACCTTCTTAAAGAAGGGGATGCGCTTGCCGTGGGGTGACGGAGTGGTGACACTGCTAACGCTAGTCTTGGCAGAGCCGCTCTGCTCCCCCAGCTCTGCCTCGTCCTCCTCTAACTCTAGGGGGTCTAGTTCAAAGGCTAAGTTAGTCATCTCATTACCTGGACCAAGCAGGAGCCGGGAAAGAGGACGGGGGAGGAGGATGAGATGGACGGAGACGCAGAACAGAACGCGGGGCAGGGGTGGGGAAGAGAGAGAGAAGAGGTGAATGGAAGGGGCTAGAGAAATGAAGGGGCGGGGTGGGGCGGGCAGAGATGGAGCTACCGCAGAGAGGGGACAGGACAGACAGGACAGGCCCAGCGAGGGGGACTCTAGCCTTCGCCACTGCGTGTTTTAGGGGGCCTCTCGCTGCAGGAGAGGGGGCTCGGGCAGTGGGGGTATCACCCCGCCCCCCACCTCGCCCCAAGCCCGGGGTTGGCAGCAGCTCTTACCACTGGCAGGGGGTGTGGGGCGGCGGGTGCCAGTCACCACGTCTCCCAGGCTGGAACTCGAGTTGTCACCTGATTTGCTGTGTGGGCAGGGAGGCAAATGGAGCCGGTGAGGGAGGGCGGCACCGCAGGCCTGGGGGCGGCCTGTCCTCCCACCGGGGCTCTCCAGTGACACCACCCCGTCCCACCCGGCCCCTGGTGCCCTCCAAGCCGGGGCTCCTGGCACCTGGAGCTGAGGCGGTTCTGGCGCAGCTTCTGCTCCTGCAGCAGCCGCAGGCTGTCCAGCTTCACGGGGCTGGGGATGAAGCCCACCTCGCAGCCCTCCTTCACCAGCCGCCCAATCCACCAGTCGTTACTGTATTTCTGCAAGGACGACAGGGGGCAGGGGCCACTGAGGCAGGGAGCCCACATCCCCTTCGACCAGCCACTGGGCCTCCCTTGGAGAGGCCAGGATCTTCCCTCCTCCCTGGCGGCCACCACCGGAGCCAGGCAGTGGGGACGAACGTGGACGCCTGAGTGTGCTTGGTATAGTCACCTCAGACCACCAACCCTCATGACTGCCTGGTGACCCAGGCACCGCTGCCCATGCGCCCACAAGTCCCCTCTTGCAGCCACCCCCAGGCCCCGTCCAGGCGTCCAGCTGTCTCACCTCCTTGATGTGCAGGAAGTCCTTGGGCTCGAAGGTGATGGCCACGCCCTGCACAGGCACCTCGTCCCCTGGAGATGGATTGTAGCCCACATTTGTCCTCACGGCAAAAGCCACTGGCTTAGTCTAAGGGAGACACGTGGGGGAAGACCACAGGGACACCACGGGTTAGAGCCCTGCGCGCCTCTCGGCTGGGGGATGGGGTGGTCGCTCTGCGGTGCTCGGGCTGCCCGCCCGTCACAGGGCACGTGCAGCAGAGCGCGTGGTTTTGTGTGTGCCACTGTTTACAAAAAACCCGAGGGCTCTTACATTTGTCATCTCTCTGTTGTTATTTTTTGTTTTTTGTTTTGTCTTTTTGAGCTGGGGTCTCACTGCAGTTCAGGCTGGCTTTGAACTCACTTTGTAGCCCAGGCTGATCTTGAACTCGCAACGATTCTCCTGCTTCAGCCTCCCAAGTGTTGGGATTCCAGGTGTGTATCACCATGCCTGGCTCTTACTGTATTTTTTTATCTTTTTATTTTCTTTTTTAAAGTTTCTTTCTTTTAAAAATTTAATTAATTAATTAATTTTGGTACTGGGGATCAAACTCATGACCACGTGCTTGCAAGGCAGGCGCTTATGCTGCTGAGCTATATCCCTCGCTCTTACTGAATTTTTTAAAACTTATTTTTGCGGCATAAGCACCTGCCTTGCAAGCACACGGTCATGAGTTTGATCCCTGGTACCAATAAAATAAAAATAAAATAAAACTTATTTTCTTGGATTTATTTGATTCTTGGTGCTGGGTATTAGACCCAGAAAGCATGGAGCTACATCACCTGGGCTTTTCGTTTTGACACAGGTTGCTCAGGCTGGCCTCACACTTGCAACCCTCCTGCTCCAGCCTCCCCAGATAGCTAGGATTACAAGTGAGCACCACTGCACTTGGCTTTTTAAAAATTTTCATTTAAGGGCTAGGGATTTAGCTCAGTGGCATAAGTGCCTGCTTTGCAAGCTCAACGTTGTGAGTTTGATCCCTGGTACCACACACACAAAAAAATTTCATTTAAAATGCCACCCCTAGAAAATGACTCCCAGAATCTCCTCTCCTGTATGTTTTCATCTTGCTTCTCTGTGACCCATCATGTCAGCTGCTGAGGTTGTCAGTACTGTGAAATCCAGCTGCTTCTCTCTTTTTCATTCATTTTTTCAAGACAGGGTCTCACTATGTAGTTCAGGCTTGCCTCGAACTCTCAGCAATCCTCCTGCCTCAGCCTCCTAAGTGCTGGATTACAGAGTGTACCTCACCATGCCTGGCTTCATTTTTTAATTTTTTTTTTTGTTTTTGAGACAGTATCAGAAAAAAAAAAGGAGAGACAGACAGACAGACAGACAGAATCTCACTGTGTAGCCCCAGCTGGCCTCAAATTCCTGTGCTCAAATGACTCTCCTGCCTCAGCCTCCCAATTAGCTGGGATTATAGCCATGCACCACCAAGACAGCTGTCTGCACATCAAATATCACCGCTCTACATTTGCAGAAAGCACTGGTGGGGTCCAAAGAAATTTCCGGCTCTCTGATCATCGATGATTTCAAATTTGCTAAGGAGACCGTATTTCAACACTGGTCAGAGAGCAAACGGCACCCATGGCCTGGTAACAACCTCACCGCGGCCCCTCTGCTCATCATTGTTGGGTTCCCCAGAACTTCAGCAAGCATTCAGCTGTCCCATTATGGTGGCACGGAAAGGTGCCTGGAAGAGCTACCTTCCTTTAACAAATAAAGCGTGTCACAGTCCAGAGAAGGGCGGTGACTCGCCTAACGTCACATGGCCGTGCCGAGTCAGGGCTGGGGTTCCAGCCTTGGGAATCTGGTTCTGGGAGGAAGTGGCCATCTTTCGGTCTTCCAGGCTCCTGGTACCTGTATGGACAGTGAGCCCCTTCCCCTGCTGCCCAGGGGGTCAGGCTTTCCCGCCCACACTCACAGCTGCAGGACACAGGCACCCCGCAGTCCGGGGGCCCCGCTGGACACCTGCCCTGGCCCGTCCAGCCTTGCTCACCTTGGCTTTCTCGAGCTGGGCCAGCGCCTGGCGCTCTGCCTCTTTCCTTAAGGCTTCTCGGTCCTCCTCCAGAGAGACGTCAGAGTCCGACGGGCGGCTGGTGTAGGACTCCGCGGAGCCCTGAAGGCAGACACCGGCTCAGGGCTGAGTTCACTGCCCCCTGCCTGGGTGCCACCCACCCCAAGGCCCCAGGCAGCCCAGCATGTGGCCACAAGGCCTAGCAGAAGGTGCCGTGTTGATGAAGGGTCCAGGGACCACGGTTTGTAGGTCCGTGGGACAAGGACGGCCCTCCGACGGGTGACAGCAGCAATCCGGGGGTTAAGGCAGGTCCAGGGACAGCTGCTCGGGGCCCGGGAGGGGTGGGAACCTGATAGGGCACAGCACGGGGAGGAGTGCCAGGGGCCGCATCTCTCTCTGCTCCTCCTTCTCTGCCCTGCCCCCAGTGTCCCAGGGAAGAGCCCGGTGGCTAGGGGCGTTCCTCCTGGGGATTGTGGCCACACACCAAAGCCTGACTCTCCACCCTGGGACTGGGCCAGGAGTGGGAAGAAAGACCCCCTAGCTCCCCGCCCTCTGGCTGGTGCCACCAGAGTCAGGCTGCCCTATTCAGAGCCAACCCTGGGGCTGGCATAAGGCCCCAAAAGAACCAAGAGTGTCAGGGTGGCATGGGCGGGACAGGCAGGTCGGCAGCGGAACACCGAGCCTTCTCCCAACGCCTGGGCTGCTAGGCCCCGTATGAAGGCTGCTCAGAAGCCTGGGGGTGCCACATGCTGGGCTCCCCAACCCAGACCAACCTGGACATAGGGGCTCCATTAGGATCCACGCAGACGTGCGCGACACATGGGACGTGCACGGAGCCCAGGTCACCAACACGGCAACTCCCGTGTCAGGGAGGGGTACTCTGCGGTCCCTGGGAGCTGTGCACAACCACAGCAGTCTGTGTCCCTGAGGGCAGCAGGCCTGAGAGCTCGGGGGGCAGGGGCGCACACTTGTGTGACTTCCGAGGAGGAGGTGGCAGTGGTGGTGGTGGCACAGGACAGGGGCAATGTGGGGAAGGAGCGGGACATCAGAGATGTGGGGGACCTTTCTTCAGGGCACAAGAGGGTCACCTGGCCAGGAATGGCCACTGCTTGCTATGGAGGGGACCCAGGAAAGGGATGTGATAGAGTCCCCTCTTCCTGGCAGCCTCTGGTCCTGAGCTGGTGCAGGAGCCCTGTCCTTTCCCAGCCAGACTGGAAAGGTGTGAGGGTGGCAGGCAGGGAAGGGATGGCCAGGTTCCCTAACAGAAGCCAGAAAGACGCACAGTGACAGGGAAAAGTGGCCTGGTCCCGACTGTCACTATCTGGCCAGATGCGTCCAGTCTGGGGACAGATTCCCAGAAAGGCTGGACACAGACAGAAACTGTGGGGCAGAGAGGGGCTCACAGACTCCAACATCTGCGTGCGTGTGTACAGGTGCACACGTGTGCGTGCACACACACAGACACACATGCTACACACACCACGCATGCACACATGAGCACACAGCCCAGCAATGGCGGGGTACAGGAAACAGGAAGAGGCCAGGGGATGAGCTGGCACGAAGTTCCCCCACCAGCTTTTCTGAGGGACTGTGCTCCCCACCCCAGCCTTGCTCTGTCCCCACTCACCGCCACGAGGGTCCCACTGGGCGCCTCCATCCCGGCGCCCTCAGAGCCCGGGCCTGCTGGCCTAAGGGGTGGCCCAAACTGCCCGTTCCCCAGGGGCTCAGGTTACAAGCAGAGTTGCTACATGTGCAAACTGCTTGGGTATATTTAGCTCAGAGACGTGGCAAGGGCAGCCCCCGCACGCCCCACTGGGGGTCAGAGCGGGGAGCTGAGAGGAAGAAGAACCGGAAGCTGGGGTCTGACGCCCCGGCTCAGCAAATCCTATAGAACCCGAGCCCCAGAGCGAGGGCTCTGCCCAGAGGGGAGAGGAAGGCATGGCCTCCTCCAAGCCCTGGTGCTGGCCCAGGTCTGCAACAGGGAGATGAGGGAGGGAGGCGAAGGAGAAGGGACTTCTGTCTGTGTCCTCGGGAGATGCGGGATGCAGGCCTCCCTTCCTGGAGCTTCCAAGCCAGGCCCGGGCCCGCGAGTGCCAAGTGCAGAGACAGAAAACCCAGAAACAAGGGCCTCGCTCCAAACAGCCGAGACTGGCCTGGCACTGCCCTCTCTCTCGTGGCCTCGGGGGGCTCCCCGCCCACTTTCCTCTGTCCCCTGCCCTCCTGTGCCCTGCCTCCCTCCCTTTAACACACTGCTTTCCTCCTCTGATCTGATCCCAAGCCCCTCTTGCCTTTTTTGGTTACCAGGCTTTGTTGAGATGCTCTGTAGCCATGGTAACCGCTTGTCTCCCTGGCTGCCTCTCCCTGAACCTAAGATGGCCAGGCTGAGTTAGCAAACACAGGGGAGCCTCAGCTTCAGGGCTGGCAGTGGCTGAGCACAGGACACCCAGAAAGCTATGCTCTGATACATCCCTAACTCAGGGGTGCTGGGCTCTGGTCCCCTGTAAAATATACGCCCCCTCCCCCGATCCCACCCTCTCTCTGCACATGACACAGTCACATCTGGAACTGAGGAGTGTGTGCCCCTGCTCCATGCCTGGCCAGGGCTCTAGGGACCCAAATGTCCCAGCTCCTCATTTTCTAGCACCTGCCTCCACCCCACCCTGTTACAGATTCCGGGGGAGGACATGGAAGCAGACAGCCGGCAGGGGGAGTGGGTGACAGCCCAAGTGAGCTAGAAGGAGGCAGGCCAGGCTGTCCCTGAATGAGATGACGCAGGCAGGCGGCAGGCGGCGGGGGCTGGGGGTGGAGGGGCTGGCAGGGGTGGGGGCCGAGGCAGTGAGCACACTGACAGCACATCCCGGAGAGGTCTCAAGGTGTCAGGGGGTTGGGATGGTTCCAGGCAAGGGACAAATGACATGGGAAGGCTGCCTGGAGAAAGCTGCGGCCCAGCTCACCAGTGCTGGCCTCCACCGAGGAGCCACCTCCCGCTTCTCGGCCCAGCCTCCCATTTACCTGGCGGACGAAGCTGTTGGATGTGGTATCGGAAGATGTGCTCCCGTCTGAGCGTTTGAACCGCCCTTTCCTCTTGCTGTATTTGCCCTGGGGACAACGGGAAGGAACCAGAGTAGCATCAGAGAGGTCCTGTCCCAGCCCTCATCCCAGCAGGGCTGGGGCCACAGCTGGGCCTTGGGAGCATCAGCCCCCCTCTGCACAGCCCCACCCACCCCCACGGCCTGCATCTCCCTCAAGAGGTGGGGTACAGCCACAGCGGGGGAGGGTCTCCCAGACCTCAGCCCCAGCTGAGGGGGCCACACTCAGGAGCCCCCAAACCAAGCCAGAGGCTGGCAAGGGGAGGCCTGGGAAGCAGGAGACTCCTTAGGCAGCAAAGCTAATTAAGATGCTGGGCAGGCTGCAGAGGCCTCGGGGGGGGGGGGGGGGAGCTGCCTGCAGTGCCGGCAGAGGAGACCCAGCCAGGGAAGTCCCCTCCCACTGCTCCTGGGCTGGAGCTGAGGGGGCTGAGGGAGTCAAGGGGGCTTAGGGGGTCCTTCTCCCCCAGACTAGCTTCTCCCCCAGACTAGCTCCCTGCTTTCCAGGTTGGGGAGGGGATGGCGGCTCTGAGGGCTTGGAGACTCAAAGCTAGATTTCGGCGAAGGAGGATGGGGAACTGAACGTGTCTGCAAAGTAAACATTCAACCCCAACTGCGGCCTGCAACCATGGGGGCAGACAGCACTGCCCACGCACACCTCCAGCCTGGCAGGACTGTACCTCAGCCCCCTCCTCACACCCCCAGAAGTCCCACCCCAAGGGGGCTGGAGGGATTCACTGTTGGCCCCTAGCAGGTGATGCCTACACCCGCTCCCACGGTCCCAGATGCAGCACCAGCAATCTAAGGGACTCCAGGCTCTGCCCCACAGGTCCCAGGCTCCCTCAGGCTGGCAGCTCCAGGCTCTGGTGGGGTGTGCTGACAGCCACTCCGGCAGCCACACACCCAGCTGAAGGCTTCAGGTGTCCCTGGCTCTCCCACAGGGAGCTGCCTCTTGCCCTCCCTACTCTGGGACACACCAGCCTGGCCCAGCCAGAATGTGCGGAAGTCAGAGAACTCAGCCCTGTAAGCCCTGGCCCCAGGCTCCAGCCACCCCAGACTTCCTCAGGCCACACAACCTAGATGGGGTGGGAGCAGGCTGCCACCTCTGGCTCCTGGAGCAAGGAGGAGGATGGATGATAGGACAGGAGGGCACTTGGGGACCCTTTGCAGTCCTCTTCTCCCACAGTGGCCGTGCATCCAAGCTAGTTAAGAGGCTCCCTACAAACCTAGCAGGCTCCTGCAGTGAGCCCCAGACTCTCTCCCACCACTGCCATCCCCATCCTGGGCTGGGCAAGGGGAGTGGCACTTGGAGGGACAGGGGACAGCTGAGAGGAAGGCCCCGATCAGCTGGTCAGCTGCCTCCCAGACTCCAAGGGGCCCAGGGTGGAGGCAGGGGGTATTTTTAGGTCTGATCTGACCCCCACACACACCCATCAACTGCAATACCACGGAGGCCAGTGGCTCAGGGTGGGTCACAGCCACACAAGAGTTAATGCTACCCTTGAGAAGGACGTGTCCCACAGAAATCACCTGGTACCACCACCCTAAAGCGGGCTGCTGGCTCCAGGGCACCACTGCGGGGAAGAATGCCCCTACGTGGGGGGGGCGCGGAATGGGGCACAGGAGGGGGTGGGAGTGCTGGAGTTGCTGACCCCTCCCCCAGGTAACAGCTCCGTGTCCTCCAGGACAGTGACCGACCGGCATCCACCTAACTTTCCAAACTTCAGAGGTGTTTTCAGGGGCTGGGGGAAGGGCACGCCAATGGGGGGGGGGAGCCGGACCAAGATGGGGATAGGTGGAGGCAGCTGGCACAGGGACCGGGTGGAGGGCTGGCCCCTTCACTCTCCTGAGCAGTGTCCGTGGTTTGCAAGGCCTGATGGCACCGCCCTCTGACCAGCGCCTCATCATCCAGGGCCACCTCCACTCCACCCCCCCCTCCCCGCTCCCCAGCCAGGAGCCCCCAAACGAGCCTCGAGTCGCCCCCTGGCTTGCCTGGTTCTCTGGCTTCCCTCAACCTCCCCTGCGCAAGGCCCAGATCCTCCCTACCAGGCCCTCCACCCGGGCTCTCAGCCCACCGGATGGTACCCACGGTGCAGGGACCGTGACGCGGGGGAGAAGGCGAGGCGCGGGTGACAGGCGGCCCGCCTGCTCCCTCCTCGCCCCGCGGCACGGAAGGCCGGCTCCCGGCCAGGCGCTTAACCACGCGAATCCCGGGATCCGGGCGCACGGGTACCCCCACCCCCATCCCGATCCCGCGCCGCGCCGCGCCTCACCTGCGGGCTGGGGTCGAAGACTTCCATGGGGATCTCTTGCGAGGGTGGGTAGGGGCCCCGGGACATGCTGCTCTTCTGGACCATGGAGAGGAGTCTCTCCTCCGGCCGCCGGCCCGGCTCCGCCGCGCGCCCTCCGCGCACCGGAGAGGCCGTCGGAGCCGAGCGCAGCGCCGTGAGCGCCCGAAGCCGCCGCCTGCCAGGCCCGGCCGCCCTCTAGCTCGCCGCCGCCGCCGCCGCCGCCGCCGCCGCGGCCGCCTCCGCCCCCGAGGCTCAGCATCCCCCCGCCCCCTGCTCCCCGCGCCCCTCCCTCTCGCCGCCCTCCCTCCTCGCCCGGCCCCGCCCCTCGCAGCCCCTCCGCCCGCGCCGTGGACCACAGGCGGACGACGCAGGGGGCGACCCCTTGGGGCTCCGGCGGGGGTTGATCGCCGGCCTGGGGCGGTGGAGGTGGAGAAAGGGTGTTCACCAGTGCCAGCTGGATTCTGCTGGGAGCGAGGGGCGCTTTGGCCAGGCTGGCACCTCCTTTTCTGTCCTCCGCCTGCTCTTTGAACGGGTCACCCAAACCCTCTCCTGCTTAAGCCACCGGAACTTCCCGGTCCCGGTGATCCTAGGACTTGGCTTTAACTCCTTTCTCCCCAGTGTGGGCCCTGGAACCAAAAAGTGTGGCTTCTCTTTCTCCAACCTGTGCCAGGGCTCTCGAGGGAGGCTGGGGGTAGGATGCGGTGAGTGTCTAAGGCGACCGCTGAGTGAGGCCAAAATCAGATCTTAACACGTTTAATGTAAGATTGGCTTCTCTTTATCCTTGATTTGGGAACAAATATCCAAAGCCTGGACCCCACCCACAGGGACTGGTGGAGATGTGTAGGGTTTTAATCACCTTGCTATGTGTCCTTAGGGTCTTTCTGGCTATGTGGCCCTGAACAAATCCCTACCCCTCTCTGAGCCTGGTTGTTTCCCTATAAAATGAGGTTGCTGGCACTGTGGTGCCTTTGTTACTGAGTGATGGACAGGACGAGAATTACAAGATGAATGGGGGGCCTGGGGATAGGCCATGAGGATCAGACAGGAAAGGAGGGCCCATTGTTTCACAGAGCGAAGGCTTGTGTCCCTGAAATAAGGTCACTTTGCTGTGTTCTGCCGGAGGACAGACAATAGGATGTGCTGCCTCCTCATCCCGGATTCTCATGAGCGGATGGCATCACCCTGGGGAACCTGGAGGGAGGAAGAACTGTGCGCCGAGATGCAGTAGTAGCATTATTGCTTGTCCCACCTGCACTTCGGGGACAAGAGAGCCTGACATGGGCTTTGCAATCAGAAACACCTGTGTTCTCAATCTGTTGCCTTCACTGTAAAATGAGGCTGAGCGGAGCCTTGTGTTGTCAGGCAGTGCTGTGAATGTTATTTTTCTTTCTCTCCCTCTTTTCGACCTTCTCACCTGCAAAGTATTTAGCAGCCAGGTGAGCGCGAATGAGAGACAGCCATCATCTTGAACCAAGCAAGAGTTGGAGCCAGAACTCAGATCTAGGATTCTTGAACCTCTGAACACTCCTTGGTTTTGTGGTGGTTGTTGTTGTTAGGGTGTCCCTAGCCATTGGACTTTTCTTTCCCTCCCACTTTTGGCAGTCATGCATTCATCCCTTTGTTCCTCCAGCCAACGCAATGTTTCTCAAATGTGCCCCACCATGAGCTCTGTGCAGTATGAGTTCCCGACCTTAAGGAGCTTGCTGTCTTAACGCCTTCCTTTGCAAACTTTAACTCGTGATTTTCACAACTAGATGACAAAAATACTAGGATTAGGTCCAACTTTACAGAGGAGAAAACTGAGGCACCAAAGATGAAAGACCTGCAGTGGCATAAAAGCATTAAGCTGTCTTTTGGAGATCCATGCATTCTGTACTCCAAGTGCTTCTATTTTACTTCGAAAGTAAATTTTAAAAAGTTGCACTTGACATGTTATTATCATCTCTCCTTTCCTTTGCTAATATTTTTCCTGCTAACAAACACATTCTTTCCCAGAACCGGAACGCCAGCCAGTAAAGCGCTGGCTACCGAAGCAAAACCCCCTCCTCACCTAGTTGACCCAAAGTGCCTTCCGGCCATCCTATAGCCACGTGATCAGATGCGCTTAATGCGCATGTCTAACGGGAAGTTGGGCTATACCATTTTGTCCCACGAAAGGGGTATGTTTCTAGGTTTTTTTTAAGTTAAGCCTGTTAACCATTAAAAGGTTTCTATGATTCCGGGTCTTTTAGAAGGCTATAAGTGGGACTGAGGTGAAAAAGAAGATGAAAGGGCCATAAAGAATACGAACAAAACCGGAGTGGGCTTTGGGCTCTCCCCTTCGCACATAATGGGAGGCGCCCAGCCAGGCCGAGTTCTTTCCTTTCGCTGCGGCGGCCGCAGCCATGAGGTGAGGACGCGCGGGGCTGGGTTTTGGGGTTGCCTGGGCTGGCGGGGACGGCGGGGCTCGGTACTATGGACCCAGGTCGGGAAAAGGAGATAGAGGCAGCCCCTAAGCGGGAGGTCCCGGATCCTGGGGCAGGCCGGAGCCCGCGGAGCCGCGGCCTTGGATGCCGGGTCGGGGAGGCCGCGCCATCGCTAGGCCCAGGGAAGGTGCTGTGGAGCGCGGGTGGCTGCAGGGCCTGGGCGGGGGCCGCCCGGGTCGCCGCACACCTGGA
>PVJX010012464.1:0-50269 GCA_004027295.1 Dolichotis patagonum
TGGAGCAGAACTGTTAACAGTCTCACTGTTTGAATGTCTACTTTACATGTTTTAACTTTGTAACTTGAACAACTATTTCCAAGAAGTCAGTATGTAATTAGTCAAGTAATAATTTCTTAGGTTTTACTGTTGCTGTACTTTCCCTTTTTTCCTTGGAATACTGTATTGTCGCTACCCTTTATTGTTTTATTTTGTTTTGTTTTTTCCTCTTTAAATAAAATTATTAAAAATTAATTAAAAAAAAGAAGTAGTGAACAAATATCTATGTAGATACATATCTACCTCTTCCTGAGAAAATTAATTAATAAAATTCAGGGAGGAGGATTGTATTTCTGTATGTGTTTTATTTTTGTTGTTTGTAAAATTTTGCTTAGTTTTTGTTTTTGAAGTAGTGGGTGTTGAACTGAGGGTCTTTACAGCAAGCTACATCATCAGCTGTTTTTTTTGTGGGGGGGAGATAGGGACTTGCTAAATTGTCACTAAGCTTCTAAATTGCCCAGGCTACGCTCAAACTTGCAACCTTCCTGCCTCAGGCCCCAAAAGTGCAGAAATCACAGGCATGCACCACCATGCCAAGCCCATCTCTTTTGCAAAAATTAGTAAAGGTTGAAACTCAGCCAATCAACCTAGAAAAATAACAAAGAAAAAGTGGCAGATGATTAAATATACAACTAAGACGTAAACAAATACAGTTTATTAAGGTAGTAAACAATTCTCTGACAATAGTAAGGTGTGTGCACGCAGGCATGCACGTGTGTTTGTCTCTGTGTGTGTGTGTGTGTATCAGGGAAACGCTAAGCAAAATCAGGTAAAATGCAAAAAAAAAAAAAAAAAATCAGTTAGTGTTGAAAAAAATCAGTTAGTATTGAAAAGCCACACAAGGAAGAAAGAATCAACTTACCAGGAGGATTACTACAACTTGTGTGATTCATACATCTTAAAACACAGCCACAAAACCTGTACTAAATTTTTAATTTATGTTTTAAAGTTCCAAGAAAAGACACTAAGATCTGCAGTCATAATAGAGTTTAATACAGATCTCTTTTATCAAATGATAAAACAAGCAGAAAAATAATTAAAAGAACATTGAAAATACAAACAAAACCATAAACAAACCTAATTTAAAGTTTACATTTATAAGAACATACACCCAAAAAATTAAAATTGTATTTTCAAGCATTCATAAACATTTGTAAAAATCGATCATACATGATTTTCACAGAATCCTTCATCAATATAATATCATATTGATATTATGATACCATATTGACCATGTTCTTTGACCACAGTGCAGTGGATTTAGAAGCATCCAAACGCGTCAGGAAAAGAAAGCCAGCCAGCACGCGCTGGAGAGGTCCGTGGCGGCAGTGCTCTCGGCTTCCTGAGTCAGCGTGTTTCCCTTCTCCTCCTGGAAAGCATAAAAAAGCAATAAGGGAACCAAAGCCATTTTGCAAATTGCATTTTTTCAGTGAAAATAAGAGGCAGACTCAACCCTCAGACTACACATTATGTAGAGGAACTGCCAAAAGCCACTGGTTTGGGGCAAAAGCTGCTCACCAGTAACAAAGACGATCCAGAGGCAACTAATGGCAACAAACACTAGCAAATGCACCTTCCCAGGCCACAGCAAAGCAGGAGTCAGCACCCGAGTCCTCCTGGCCACAACAGGGAAGCCAGGGTGCCAGAGATTTAGTGGTCACTGCCAGGCCCCCTGTCGGCTAGCGGACCAGCAGCTCACACAGGTGAATCAGATTCGTCCCTGGCCACCAGAATTATCTTTCGAATTATACAAACAGCAAAGGGTAATAAACATACCAGACCCAAGGAACATTGCTCCCGTGAGCTTTCCTGAGAAATTAATAAAGGATGATTCTCAGCCAATCAAGGTAAGGAAATATCTAAAAGGTTGATGTTTAAATATAGAAATAAGGCATAAGCTAATAATATATGCCTATATTGCAGGTGCTACAGTCCCTGAAAGCATAGAAAGCACCAATTAAAAATGTGGCAGAAAAATGAGAAGAAAGCTTGAAATCAGAGTAAATTCATTGAATGCTTAATTCAAAATAGCTGGGTGTTTTAAAATATAGCTTAAAGCTAGTAAGGTAATTAAAGTATAAACACACATAACAGCACTAACACAAAATTACAAATAGTAGTATTAATAAGTATGAAATTGGTGTTGAAAAGCAGAATTGGAGAGAGAAAGGAAACAAGCTAATTTTATGATTGTTCTCAGAATGAAATTAATACATATTCTTTGAGGAAATAAATTCCCAGGTATTTATACGATGGTATAAAAGAAACCCCTGAATTAAAAAATCAGCTTTCCGAGTTATCATGTTGGAGCACAATTATAGGGTAAGAACAGATTCTTAAGATAGCAAACTTATAGCTGTTCTGCTGTTTCTGCTGAATTCAGCTGACCTCAACAGTGTCTACAGCCCAGCTGCAGGTGAGCACTAAGTCAGAGTCACGGTCTATACCTGAGGGCACCCCGGTCTAATTCAGGGCCCCTCCCCAGAATGCTCCTATATTATGGTGATGCCCTTAACTGTGCTCACTCTGTGAGGGCCCCTCCCCTGTTCCCAAAGTGTTTCTATAGTATGACAAGCAATTCCTTTGCTTCAAGACAAGCCTGCCTGTCAGTATATGACTCAAAGTATGCAACCAATTACGTAAGGTTTTGTCCCTTGCTTTGTGCCTCACACTTCTAAATTCTATATAAACTAAGCTCTTCCTAAATTCAGTGCTGTTACCTTTGAGGACTTGTCCCACAACAGTCCACTGGTATGAAGATCCAGCAGTCTGCTGGTATAAAGATTAAATGCTGACTGGTTATCTCATTGGAGCAAAGAGTCTTCCTTTCAGTTTGGTTTGCTTTGGCTTGGCTTAGGAATTTCCCTGCAACAATCAAAAGAAGTAAGCAAAGAAATAAAGCAAACAGTTCGCATAGTCATATCCAACTCTAACAGATTTTAATTTTTAGAATAGTTTCAGGTTCACAGCAAGAGTGAATGAGAAGTCTAGAGAAGTCCATCCATCTCTTGTCCCCACATGCATGCATTGTCAGCCTCTTTCCAGAGTAGGGCCTTGGTTACAATCTGCACTGATGCATCGTTATCATTCACAGTCATAGTTCACCTTAGCACTCACTCCTGACATTGTACCTTCTATGGGTTTGGACAGACGTCTAGCAGACGTGTACATAGCACGCTAGTGTCCTACAGAGAAGTTTCACTGCCCTGCCTTCTCCCTGCCCCCAACACCTGACACCCAATAATCCTTTTATTTGTTTTATTTTAAAGAGAAAAAAAACAGAAAAATCAAGAAGCAATTTTAAAAACAACAAAAGCAAAATGACAGCAAAAACAAAAAACGATGGTGATATAGGATTTCAAAACAAGATGATAGGAATTTAACAATGGTGGTTATTGATAGATTGTGCCAGCCTGGGACTTAGCTATCTATAACTGACATCTGCCCAACTTGGTACCAGGCCAAGAGAAGCAACTTCTCTCTCCAAGAGTAACTTCTACATTGTTCTTCTCATTCCAGAGATAAACCTTCAGCTCCCTTTTTGTACGTGCGCTGAGCCCTCTCCAAACCCAAGACTCTACAACCACCCAACCGCTCTGTCCCGAGCCCCCAGTAAATCTTTCTGTCTCCTGCTTTACACAGGCAGATGCTCCTTCCAATCAGCTCTTAAATGTCATTTTGCACACCTCCCAAACTCCTCCCTCAGCCATAGCTAATAAAAATACTTCCACTTCTGTGTTCTCCCTAGAAGGTGACTGAGTTTCTTCTGCAGCCTTCCTGTGCCTGCAGTAAAGGCCTCTCTCTCTCTCTCTCTCTCTCTCTCTCTCTCTCTCTCTCTCTCCCCTCTCTCTCTCCATTGCACCAAAAATCTTATCACTTACATTACATGTTGTTATCCTCAGATGAATTGCTCAGGCTACCAGAGACAGGCATGCAAGACTGATCAAATAACATAATTTCCCTTTGAGCAGTTTCTTTCCCTTTTGCTACACCTATTGTAACTTTTGGATCTTATTACTCTTTCAGTTTCTTATACTAGCAAGACAATGCATTGTTTACACATGCAAGTCTGATTTATTTCACTTATGAGTATGGTTTCTAGCTGCGCAATCATCCTTTCACTGTGTCCACCATTCTGCCTTTTGTAGAATGTCCAACAGTTGGAATCATTCAGTGTCAAACAGTTGGAATTACTGGCTTCCCTCCAAATAATGAGGGACGTTGGGCGAGTGGCCAGGGAAGCCCTGAAAACACTGGGTTGGTGCACACTGAAGACACCGACGGTGTGACTGCATGGGTAGCGAAGGACACAGCAGCAGCCTCAGAAAGCAAAGCAAGAAAGAGCAGGAGAAGCAGCTGGGGGATAAGGCCCTGTTAATCTCTCAGTCCAGGACAGACCACAGACACCAAAACAACAAGGATAATAGGTACAGAAAATCTAATCTTAGTGATCAATAACGTGTGTGTCACTGACCTATTGATATATTAAATTCTGTACTCTAACAGCAGACAGTAAGTTTTCTCTTTAAAGGGTTCATGAGGAATCTGCCCATGTGTTGGCCTTGCCCTGTATCATTCATCCTCAGTGCCTGAAGATGGGCCGCCCTGCAAACGGCTCTAGACCAGCTGACTCTCCACATAGAAATGCGTAAAATACAATTACTACACAAACTATGCGCTCCCTAGAACTTCAAATTTTACTAGAAAAACTAAATTTTCTGGAAAAAGATTGTGTGTTTCTATTATCTTGACAGTGACTTCTTGAATTAGACACATAAAAACACAAACATTGAAGGGAAAGATTAGAAATGTAGCTACATTAAATGTTAAATTAGAATTAAAAATGCATATATATGTATAAGAGAAGATATGATGAGCAAAGGGAAATAAAGCTGCAGGTAAGAAAACAACAGAAGTAACTCATAATCTTCAGTGCATTCCCACTACAATACATTAACAATGCGTTTCTAAACCAATAGAGAACAGATAAACAACTCCATATTAAAATGTGCACACAGTAATGCAGATGATCCACAGAGGAAGAAACCTACATGCTTAATAAACATATAAATAGACTTTAACCTCCCTAATACTTAGAAAACACAAAGGAAAACAGTGAGAGAGCAGTTCAGATGCTTCATGTTGGAGCCATTTGGAAGCTTGTGTATTTTACTATTTTCTTGCTCCTGTGTTTTTCTGGGGTTTTTTGTATTTATTTATTTATTTATATTTAAGATTAAAAAGACACAGAAAAGAAAAACAAAAAGCAATTCAAACAACAAGAAACCAAATACAATAATAGTATAGGTTTACAAAACAAGACGAAAGGAGTTTGACAAAGGTTGCAATATTGCATGTTGTTACCTTCAAGAGAGTTGCTTAGATTAACAGATACAGATATGTAAAGTTGATCTAGACATATGAGTGTTAACTGCTCTTTTCCAATAACACAATTAGTAGTATAGTCTTTTTACCTATCACATATATATATGATATATATATCAAGAACACAGCATCAAGAACACAGGGTCAAAGAAGGAAGAGAAAACAAAAAAAAACATAAATTGTACGAATTTTTCATTTGCTCTTCCTTCTTTGATCCTATGTTCTTGATGCTGTGACATCTTGGGCCCTAGGTGGCCACGCAAGGCTGCTTCTCCAGCATAGTTAATTCTTAGAGATAAGCACACTCCATCCCCAGAGCACCCCAGGAGCTGCCTGGCCTATGCAAATCAACCAGCCCCCAACTGCTGCAAACTGCCTCCCTGTCTGCCTCTGCCCAGAGGGGATATTCCTCAGCCTTGTTCCTCCTAGGTCGAGGAGGCTCCAGACCACCAGAGACAGACCCTGCTGGGGCCACAGGTCTCATCCCAACCAGCCTGCACCCACTGCCTTCCTGGGGAGCCAGGCAAAGGACCCGCCCTGCAGGCACCCAGCCTCTCCTTCAGCCCCCTCCCTTCCCTCCCCTCCCGCTCCCCTGCTGGCCTGTGCCCCCCTGACGGGGTTGACCCCTCCCTCTGCTGGGCATGACAAAGGGTGTTTCCCAGCACCCGTCCCCTGTCCTGTGGGCCACACTCCACCTGAAAATAATAAAACCTACATCTAAAACATGTCCTAATGCCACTTGTTTACCAGAATGTAAATTATTTAAATCACTTAAGAGATTTTAAAATGTCCAGTAAGACTAAAGATTTGTGTGCCCTTTTGCCTGTTATTCTTACTTCTAGCAAAACATACCTCCCGTTACATCTGTGCACCAACTCCCCACGATAAATGCTGTATTATGTACTGCAGACATGTACTAATAAAAATAAAAATGAAAAAAAAAGAAAAATGTACCCTTTTGTCCACACACACACACACAAAATACCAAACATATACAAGAAAAATCCACAGGCAAAAAAAGGAGACGCAATTAATTGCACCTGACTAGGAGTAAAGATTTAAAAGCATACTGCACAGCAGTTAAGGCGTCTCGACCTGGCATCCACGTGTTTACCCTGTATAAAAGCCCTGCTCCACATTCTAAACTGAAACCATGGCTCGCAAAGCTGTCTGAAACCCGCAGGCCCCCGTGGAATGTGTACAGCTCTTCAGCAAGGAGTAGCAGTGGGCAGAGGTGTGGGGACAGGAGTTGGTCCGCGGCCTGCCCCGCACCATCACTTGTTTTTCCTTCACAAAGCAGGAGGGACAGACCAGAGGCAAACTACTAATGCATACTGAGCCTAGACAGATTCATGGTCAGCTCAAACGACTTTCTTCTTAAAACAATGCATACATTTTCTCATCAAGATGCTTCTATTTTTCCTTTTCGAGGACCTTGTGGTTTATTATTTTGATATTAAATAAAAAAGAAAACCTTGTTTAAAATTTAGCACCAGCCAACATACAGAACATCATGTCGGTAGCTGTTGGTAAGTAGCCATCCACCAGCACAGTGACTTAGGATTAAATTTGGCATCTTGCATTCAGGTGCACACAGTGGGTTCAACAGGGCATTGGCTCTGCTCCTGCTGGCTCACTCACACCCTTCCCGACCCTCCCGTGTCCTACTGTCTTGTGCCCTGATCCCTAGAGGAATTCCTGTGTGTCGGGTCAGGAACTGACTCCTCCCTGAAACATGAACATTTGACCAAGACACCCTTTGACAGACTCCAACAATGAAGCTCCACTGCATACCCCTTAGGAGGGCGATTACCCAAAAGCAAAACGAGGAAGGTAAGTATCTAACACTTATGCGATGTGAGGAGACGGGGTGGGAATGCGACACAGGGCAGCCACTGAGCAAAACAGGATGGTGGTTCCTCAAAAATGCTAAACCTAGAATGATGTATGTAACGGTTGGTACCCAGATGTCTCCCAGAGCCTCACGTGCTCATAGATGGGGTTCTGGAGCAAGCGGGTCAGGGTGCAAGATAAGCATCGCTGTGTCAGTCCACTATCGGGTGTAGAGCTGGGTGCAACGGTGAATGACGTCCTCCAATTAACCTCGCCTTAACTTTGGGCACTGGGTATTTCGCCCCAGCAACAAGAAAGTAACTAAGACACTTGACGACCCAGCAATTCCATTTCTGGGCACCAACCTGAAAGGCTCACAAGCAGACGCTTGCACAGACTTGTGTTCGCCCACATTCACAGCAGCAATATTCACAACGCCAAGGGAGGAGGCACCCAGGCGTCCAGCAACAGACGAACAGACTTGGAATGGGGCCTACGCAGACAGTGAAATAAGACCTCGCCTTCGAGAGCAGAGAAATTCTGATGCACACTACAGTATCGAGGAACTCGGAAGACACCGCGCTGAGGGAAAAGGGTGGGCGTGAGGAGCGGCGTCCAAGCGTGCAGAATTCCAGCTGGGGGAGACTAAAAGCTCTGGAGCCAGATGGAGGGTGTGAACGTGCCTAATGTCACAGGACCGTATACTCAAGGTCTTCAGAGAGCAAATTTTATTGTCTATTTTAGCACAAGTGATTTTTAAGAAAAGGCTTCAGCACGTCAATCTTAAACATCTAAGTTTTGGCTCCAGACAGATAAAGGAGACATTTTTGAGGAGTACTGGGGAGATAGTTGATTGAGTAAATAAATATTGTTTAAGTGCCCACTCCATACTTTATACCATGGTGGGAGTGCAACAGTTCATTCGGAGAACAAACCAATAAAAAGCCAGTGTAAGGCAGAGTAAGCACCCTGGGAGCCCAGGCGCAAGCTCGATGTAGCGGTGGTGACCAGGAAGCCCTGCCAGACCTGTGAACGCCCATCCCCCAGGCCGCAAGGAGCACAGTGAGCCTGGCATGTGGCCGTGCTTCCTGAGGAATAGGTGTCATGGGGTGGGACACGGGCGTGTCCCTAAGTCTCGAGCTTCCACGTGTAGGTGAGACATGAAACTAAAAATCAGGTCATCGCCATGGTGGCTGAGCTTGGTGTTTTCTCCGGAAGAAGTTTGCAAAATCTTCTCTCCCTTAAGCGACAGGTAGGGTATTTCATTAACCAAGTTGTGCGTGGGCTGGAAAGGTCACCATCCTTTGCTCTTCAAAGCTGAGGACAGCTTCCCCAGTGCCCTGTTCAGACAGAACAGGGGTGGGGCACGGAGCCTGTTTTCCTGACATCTGCTTCTCTTTTCATGAAGGAAAGGAAGAGATAGAAAATGAGCATGGTGTTCTTATTCCTTCTCTGCTTTGAAACGAACATCAGGGATACCAGGTATGGTCTAAGATGAGGAATGGTTTTCTAGATTTTCCTTCCGGCGCCTCCTGCCCTGGTGGAGAAGGAAAAGCTCTGTGACCCATGGGAAGCATAGACTCAGTGGGTAGAATTACGGCTCCTGCCGTGTTCGTGCACTTGGACATTTAAAAAGTTTCTGGAAGCTTCTTCTCAAACATCAGGAATCTCCTGAATTCCGGGCAACTTTCTTTTCAGCAAGTTGGACCAGGCTTCTTGTCTCACTGCTTTCACTTGGCTATGTCACATCTTCTCTTCTTGGCGCTCACTCGTCAGCCGGATGACAGTGAGGTAGCCAAGTGTTAAGCACCACTTTACACGTCTGTTTCTCTGACTGTCAGCACTAATGAGCCACAGCAGCAATATGTGATTTCCTGAGCCCGAGGTAAGAGGCCTACAGAATACACCACGGGAGGAAAACGAAGTCGGCAGTACAGTGCCTCATGAAAATCTTAGGAGGTTTGACACAAGGAGTTGAAATTTCCAAATAACAAAGGAAATCTGAATTTCTGTAACCAAAAGATGTTATATATATAACGTGAGAAGTCTTTTTTCCTCTTACATTGAATAGTAATATGTTCAATGTTAAAAAGATAATAAATACAGCAATAGAGTCTCCCGAACATCACTTTTAACCTCAACCTCAGAGAAAACCTTATTAACATTTCAGTCTACATTCTTTCAGTATTGTAAATGTTAATGAATAGGTGTGATTACATATACATGCATTTTTTAACAAGGTGGCTATGCACCACTTGTTTTGTCAACATTTTCTTTTTAATTTGCAATATATTATAACTATTTCTCATGTCAGGGAAACAGTATGCTTTGAAATAATTTAGTGAATGCACACTGTTCACAACCACATGCTGTATTTAGGAAAGCAGCAGCATAACTGACCTGTCCCTTACTGCCAGAAACTGACATGATTTCCAGGGTCTCATAAGTAAGGCTATGATGAGTGCACAGACACATACACATAAACACACACACACAATCCTGTGCAATTTCATAGATGTTTCCTTAGAATAAATTCATAGAGGGAGAGTGATTGTATAAATTGCTGGATTTTTTATTTAGAATAACAAACTTATGGCACAATGTGAGGGCAGCCCAGCGTCTCCTCAGACTCCTCCCCTAAAGCCACCAGTCCCTGACATTTCCCCACGCTCACTTCACCTATGATCTGTCTCACTTTTTTCCTCCCTCAGCCCTTAACACTTCACCCATATGTATTTTAGTGTCTTTTCCTTAAAAACATGATATCCTCCGAATCACTATAGTCAGGAAAATTAATCTCAACACCACACTATAGTCTGGTAGGCTGACCATCTGTGAGGTTTCTCAACTGTCCAAAAACATCTTCTGAGTCATTTCTACTCCAAGCCAATCAAAGATCATGCATTGCAAAGAGCTGTCATGGGTCTGTAACCTCCGTTTACCTGATTGGTTATCCCAGATTTCTTTCTTTCTTTCTTTTTTTTTTTTTTTCATAAAATTTGCAGTTTTCAGGTTAGTTGCTTTGCAGAAAGCTCCTGGATATAGATTTGTCTGTCTGCTCATGATTAGACTCAGATGAAAGCTTTTCTTGGGTGTCATATTCAGCAGGTGTTGTGTCCTCAGAGGATCACGTTGGGAGATGCTTGTCAGCTTGTGTCCTCAGGATGAGTATGACACTGGACCATTTGATTAAGGAGTTGTGTGCCAGGTCCTTCTGATTATAAATGTACCATTTCCTTTACAGCTAGAAGAGCTCTGTGGAGCTAGGGGCAATTTTTAACACTTTGGCTACATGGTGACATCTCCCCTCCAGAGTCTGAACAAGGCCTGAGAAGTAAGCAGAAGTGGCCAGGACGCCTGCTTACTTCTCAGGTGGGGAAGGACATCAGGGAAGGACATAGGAGACCTGCCTGCAAGTTCTTGGATGAGGTCACTAAGTGACAGCTTCGCTGAAAGCATTTGCGGAAGTATGTATGCTCCGTTTTCTTATCAAGGACACCAGGAGATGCAAGGCGTCATTCCTGCTCTCTCTGTGAGAGGCGAGTGCTGCCAGGCATGCTGCTGGTGCTCCTATTTCCGATAGTGCAAGGATTGAGGCTGAAAAGAATCTGGCTGCTGTCTAAGGCCAGAAGAATCCATAACTCTGGCAGCCACGTCTTCGTCTGTCAAATCCCATTCTTTCCCTGGACCATCCACCCTGCCACCCCACTCCTAATCACCTCCACCTGGCCTCCCCTGCGTTCACAGCTCGTGTGATCCCAGCCCAGCCTGACTTCAGGAGTGGTACCCTGTTGCTCAGATTCATGCCAGAGTCCTCATTGCACACGGTACTGCCCACCCTGGGAGTCTTGATCTCCACGGCAGGCTCTGACCCAGGGCTCGCAGCCTGAGCCGAGCCAGGTACTGCAGTCCACACATGCTAGACTATGAATTAAAATACATAGGAAAAGATATCCTAAGACGCTGTGGCTTTTCTAAAGCTTAGATATAAATTTCCCCTTTTCTAAAGAAAATGGGGACAGAGAGAGACTGGTTTTTTAACTACGTTACGTGTATGGTTAGACCGCAGATCGTGTTAATGTTTGCTGGCTGGTGCTAGAGTCTGATTTAGCCATAAGATACCTACATCTTCTCCACTTCATCCTCCTCTAGGGTCAAGTACTCCACCCGTGGCTCTTGATCCCTTTTACCAGCCCTAAACTTCCTCTTCCAGTCCCCTACCTAATCCAGGGACCCCAATTCCCAGCTTGAACCCTGTGACCTGCACCTACCCAGTTCCCTCTGGGAGGTTATATCACCTCATTGAGCAAATGTTGGCTCCATCCCAGCTCCCTTTCCACACTGGAGTCTGAGTCACCATCGTCTAGTGCCTGCCACTAAGTTCCCTGACCCACCTTGTCCAGCTATGTCCTGCTCCTATCTGCTGGCTTTCTCCCTGGCAGCCAGTACAGGACACATATCTTCCTATGCTGGTTGGTATACTCCAACATGCATGTTTGTGAGTGTGCTGGTGATAACTGGCTAACTCCTGGTCCAGGAAAAGGTCTTCCATTGCAAGAATCATAAGCCAAATATGTCTGACCCATTCCCCTTGTGTCCTCGGTATATTAAAACATGTCATGGCAAACTTCTGTAAAAGACGTAGGGTTTATTTTAGATTTTGCAGGCCAAGAGGTAAAAGCAAAGATATTGAGTAGATATTATATAATGAGAAATAAGTGAACTTCTATAAATGTCTTATTGATAAAATACAAAATAGAATACTAATAACTGAATAGCTCTCTTTTGTAATGTAAGGTCAGTGTTATGGCTGTGCCCAGCTGTCCCCCTAAGCCTCATGCATTCATAGGTAAGGCTTTTCAGAGCTGGATGGATCTGGGAAGTGTGATACTAGGATTGAGAGTCTATGATGGTAAATTAGTCCACTACTTAGAATTAGTGTAGTTCTGGATGTGGCTGAATGGATTTACTGAAGACAGAAGCCCCACCTTGGGTGTGGGCGGCCCCACTCCAAATGCCTGTCCCTGGATGGGATAAAAGGGAAAGGCAGGCTGTTGCCTGCTGCTTACTGCTTCTGGCTTTGTTGCCTTCCTGCCCACCTGCCATGCACTGTTTCTCCTCTGGAGTGCCCCTCTGAAACCCTGCCTTCGAGCCACCCAACTATGGACCAAAGCCTCCACACTGTCAGTAATGTTTCACTTAACAAAATCAAATTTCATGTTCCCTATCAACAAAGTCAGTTGTGCATCTGTTAAGTGTTGATCTGTAATGAGACTCTATGTGCTTTGTCTTTGAAGATATTTTCCACATGGTTAGGAATGGTCAAATATTAATATAAATCCATAGGGCCGGGGATTTAGCTCAGTGGCTTAAGCACCTGCCTGGCAAGCATGAGGTCGTGAGTTCGATCCCCGGTACCAAAAAAAAAAAAAAAAAAAAAGAACATAATATAAATCCATGAACATGTGACTTGTAATTAAACACATCCATCATTTCAAAAGGATATTTTAGAATTCTGTTAGAGTTTTCTCTCAATAGTTCTGGCATTTTGCTGAATTCCGGGTGACTCACTATTAGCTGAGAGTTAGTGGGAGCTCCTCCATTGAACAGTTGTACCTGGGAGGAAAAATACAAGTATTTCCTCTGCTCTTGCACTGAGGTCCAAAAAAAGAAAAAATGCCACTGAAGCTAAAGTACAAACTTAGAAATTATAACCACGGCAGAGTTGTGTAGGAACCCTTTACCTTTTGACATCACTACAAACATAAAAATGACATTATTTGTGAGCCAAACAACATTTGTGATGGGCAAAATAGCTTTAAAGCAAAGCAAATTTCACATAGAAGCACCATCTTGCCCTATACTTTCAAGTTTAATTCACTTAGAAAATGTTGTCAATTCTGCACAAAAACTAACTTTCAAAACCATGCAGTATTCCATAAGAGTAGTTAGCTCATAGGCCATGTAAAATTAGATCATGAGGCCACACATGGTGGTGGATACCTATAATTCCCGCACTTGGGGGGCTGAGTCAGGAGGATCACTGTGAGTTCAAGGCTGGCCTAGGCTACAAAATGAGTTCAAGGCCAACCTGAACTGCATAGCAAATCCCTGTCTTAAAAAGACACAAAAAATCACATAGGCTATAATTTGGCCCACAGGCTATAACTTACTGGTCCTATGAAGGAGATGGGAGATGACATCTCATCTGATCTTGTCATTCAGGAAATTGCACCATGGATGTTACAGCAGATCTTCAGGTCCCATAGTAAGTAACTGTGGTTTTCTAAGAATGAAATATTTTTCAATTTACTTTTTTCAAGTGGTTGCTGAGTTGATAGGCTATTAATATTTATTAATTTATTATAACATCTTTACTCAATAATAGATTTATTTGGGGACCTGCCAGTTCCGTGAAAAACCCTGAGACACAGTGTTTCATGGTCTACAACATTTGGGAGCCTCTCACCCCGACTATAAGTTAACCCAAGACCAGCTCTATCTTAGCTACTGTCTCACCACTGGATCACATTTCGAACACCCGCACAAAACAGAAGGAAGGTTTCTTTCAGCTCACAGTTTGCAGAGGTGTCAGCTCACAGTGGATGGGCAAGATGGTGAGGAGGGTTGTTCCCAGCAGCAGGAAGAAGAGGGAGATCAAAGAAGGAGAAGGAAGACAGACCCTTCCAGACCACACCGCAGTGACCCTCCTCCTCTGTCCAGGCTTCACTTCCTAACAACGCACTTAGTTATAAACTCCCTAGGAAACTAATCCACTGTAAGTATTGTGCACGCATGAAGCAATCCTCTCCCCCAGCCATTGTGTGTGAGCACATGAGGCTTTGTGGAGAGAGATCTAGATCCTTCCAGAACAGACCTCTCTGGGGAAGGACAGCATTCTCTCACTCAGTCAAAATTCTCAACTACAGCCTGGCAAGTGAGAGGTCGTTAGTTCGATCCCCGGTACCAAAAAAAAAAAAAAATTCTCAACTACAGCAGCACTAAGAAAGCTGAGGCAGGGGATTGCCACAAGTTCAAGGCCACTAGCTACAGAGAATTCAAGGCCAGCCTGGACTACATAGTGAGACCCTGTCTCAAAAAGAATTCTCAAGTACAGAGAAGAAAGGGTCCAGAAACTTTTCTGATTACTTAGAATCTATAGGTATTTGGAAATAACCCAAAGAAAGTCAATCTTAACTATAGAAAGAAAAGCAAACAGAAAATTGAGGATGGGGGCCAATATCTTCATGTCTTTGACTTTTTTCTTCTTCCGTCACTAGATTTCCCTGTCTTTTCTATACTGTGTATCGTAACACTGTCGCTATTAATCTCAGGTGTGACTGCTGATTTGTTTAGGCTGTTACAGCGGAATTTGGTTACATTGAATTCTCAGCATGAAAACAACCCCTGCTGAAAGCAAAACGTGCGTCAGAGGATTCTTCCTCCTAGAGGAGTGATGAGCTGCTGTCTCTATGAGGGACCCGACCCCCTTTCTGCTAGCAGCAGGCCACTGGGGTAAACTAGGGAAGGGACCTGCACCGTCCCCGAGGAGTCATGCACAGTGCCAAAAGGGCGCTGTTAGGGTTTAGGTCTAAAATGGGCCCCCAAAGTCTGTGTCCAGAGGTAAGGATTTGGAGGGTGGTTAGACCATGAGGGTGCGATGCTCCTTGGTGATGAGCTCAAAACTAAACTCTTAGGCCGCAGAGCCTGATGGGAAGAGGTGGGGGCCTGAGAGGCACCTCTGGAGGGTGGGCCTCCCTCCCGGCTCCTCCCTCCCGGCTCCTCCCTCCCGGCGCCTCCCTCTCTCTGCTTCCTGGCTACCGTGAGGTGGGAAGCTTTCCTTGCCATGACCTTGGGGCCAGCTCACCTTGGACTTGATCCTCTGACCCATGTAAGGCAAATCAAACCTCTCCTCCTCTAAGTGGTTGGGGTCAGCAGCTGGAAAGTTCGTGCTCTTCACAAGGGGCTGCACAGCGCCAAGACCAGCCCGAAGCCACAGAGCAGTCAGGAGCCAGGGCAGAGTGGGTGGGGCCATACGAGCTCTCACTGCTCTGTGCTTACTTGGGGTCCTTTCCTTCCTCCTTCCATGGAGGTCTGCTCCCATGTTCTAGCAGGTGTGTCAAGAGCTCTGGGAACTCCCATTTCCACCTTCCGGGACCTCAAAACACCTCAGTCCAACCCCATCAAATCCCCATGCGTCCCTCTGCCTAGGATATCCATGCCTGGGCTGTCCCTTGCACAAGAGGCTGGACTTCTCCCAAGGGCCAGCATGTACCCGTGCCCTTCTTAACCAGGTACAACACTCCTTTCCTGCCCCCGCAGCAGCCCACGCTGCCTGCCAGTGTTGTATCAGTCACAGTGAACTGAAGTCATCTACTCACCCCACCGACGCCCAGCCCATCCAGCCTTGGGTTTTGAAAGACAAGGCTCTGCTTCTTTTATCTTTCCCTCACAATCACCTAGGACAGTCACTAGCACAAGGGGACAGTGGGTGAAAGCCTGTGGATGGAATAAATGAATAGCTGAGCATGATTCACATCTTCCTGGAGCCTCTGCTGTTGGGGAAAGCACAAGAGGCGGTCGGCCCTCCAGTCCAGGCCCTTCGTGACAGGAAGCCTCCCGCTGCACTGTGGGCTTCCCACTCCTCCACGCACAGGTTTCCATTTAGTTTTTCTAACAACCCCAGATGAAAGGGTGTTATTACAGCCATTTCATTATAACTTCTAAAGCAAAGTTCAAAACATAATGAGAGCCAGCCAAGGACATACAGTTATTAGCTGGCAGAGACAGAATTTGAACTCAGCCTTAGTGAAGACCAGTCCACATCTTCCCTCAATAATAATATTTGCTCCATCAAACCGTGAGCACGAGGTAGCAGCTCTTCCTCCTACCTCATGTCTAAGAAGCAGAGATAATATGTCCATGGGGAAACTGACCCAGACTGAAGCAAAGGCTGTCGTAATCAGCATTGGGAAGCTTATAAAATCAATGAGAAGCTAAATAATGGGCAGCCCCTTGGAGCAGGGGAAGCCAGGGTTTCGCAGCAAAGACAAGCCTAGCAGGACACCCTGACTGCAGTGACACCATTCTGGTGGCTTCTTGCAACCTTGAACCACTCTTTCAAGAGGCAAGTTCAGGAGACAGTCCAGTTGGACACCAGCCCCTCTCCAGCCAGACAAGCTAGAAGAGGACCGATCCACTTCAGCTGCAATGGCAGGAGAAAGGCCATGCCACTGTTCCCCTGGCCTGTGACTGCACAGATGTGAGATGAGTAATTCCCTTCTGGTAGGGAAGGGCAAAAGCAATGGACGATGCGAACAAATAAATGAAAAACTCAAGGATGGTATTATTTATATAGAGAGTTTCATATAGAAAAGAGACAGAAAGTATGTTTCCTAAATAGGACTTTAATAATCATAATCACCAACACAGCCCTCGATAGTCAAAACTTAAATAACAGGAGGTAGACACAGCTCAGAGATAGGATGGAGTGTTGTCTAGAATATGAGAGACCTTGAATTTGATCTCCAAAATGGAGAAAATAAAAATAGAGGTAAGTAGTAATGCTCTCAACTTATGTATAAGGTAAAATGTGAAATATTTTAGATTTCTGATGTCAAATGTTAGCAAAGTTTCTTTCCTTTCCAGCTTTATTGAGATATAATTAACATATAAATATTTCTTTGCTTTCACTGGTTCTATCCTCTGTTACATAGCACGGTTTCCTAATTTGTTGTCTTCTTTTTATCAGTACAATTTTATGGCACTTTTGTTGGACACCACAAATTCAGTGGCTAGTTTTACATACTTCCCTAAGGGATTAAAGTTGACGTTTTTGGCATCAGCCTTTTGAGATTTCCCACTATCCCATTGCGGTGGGCCATCCTCTCCCACCTACTAAGAACAAGAATAAAACTAAAACCACTAAGACTAATATTGCTAAGGCTCAAGATTCTCCAGGGCAAGATCTTCATTAGTTAAAATCACAGCTGCCCAAAATCATCCGATAATCCCATTACCAACCCCCATAAATAAATGCCTAGTTCCCGGCTGCCGTGTAGCCTTTTGCCTCGAGAACTGGTCAGTCAACCCAGATTCCCACCGCACCCCCATTTTGTCTCTTGTTCTTTCTGCCTAGCAGCAGATTGGAGGCTCACTGCAAGCTTCCCAATAGGATCTGTGTGCTTGGCTTTGCCAAGTTTGTTCTAAACTTCAGGACACTCTGATGACTGACTTTCTACTCCTTTTTATTTTTTATTGTCATTGCTTTCCAGGCAACACCCAGAGCTGAGGGAAATCTCAGACCCCTTGAAACTGATTGGGTCTCTGCTTCTCCTCAACATGTTACCCAGCTGTGACCTTCTCTGGTTTCTCATTTGAGGTTATTTTTTCTTTGCTCGAAGCGTTACTGTAGAGTTGGTTCTGTGAAGGCTGCATGTCCAGACTGGCCTCAGCAAGTGGTCAGCTCCAGATGATGCTCCAGTCCCTATCGATCATGAAATTTCAGGGGAAAATCAATAACTAGTGATTTCATTTTCTTCCCAAACTACTGAAGAAAACGAAGACACAGCATCAGTTATTTACTACTCCACTTAGTACACAGCAGGGGAAGGGTCACCCACAGTCACTTCACCTGCCTGCTCTGACGTCAGCACTAGGCCACCCTGACTGACTGTGGGACTCACTGAACATATCTCAGACCCTGAGCTGCTTAATTCCAGTGCTAGAAAGTGACTCTGAAGGCAGCTGTAGCAAGAAGGCTATTGTCCTCTGAAGCCCACCCCTCCATGCCACCACCCCCTTAAGAAGCAGGCAGTAGGGATGAAGCAGGTGGAATGAAATTCAAACAGGGCTGCAGCACACCGTTTGAAGTTCATAGAATACGTGGAAAGCACTTGGCAATGTTAGGTATTTCACCGAGCTGAATGAAATCGCCCCTTTTGTCATCGTATCAGCAATTTATTGTGTTTCAACCTAAACTAGTTGGCAAGGCTCTGAAGATACAGCAGAGAATGAGGCTGCTGTGGTCTTTTCCTGTGTAGCCAGGAAAAGAGGCACCCCAAGCATCATCACATCACTCTGTGTGTCAGCAAGGAGGGCAGAGAAGATAGGAACTTACAGTTGGAGATGGCTGGGAACAGAGGTCACCTAAGAACTTAACTCAGAACCATGAGGACCTCTAGCAGAGGCTGGAGGGGGTGGGGCACTTTGTGCTGAGAGGCACCCCAAGAAAGACGTGAGGAAGGATAAAGAGCCAGGGACGAGAAGATGATAAGACACAACAGGAACCGCAGGAGTCATCAAGAGGCGAGGTCCCACAAGGAAAACTCCCAAGGAAATATTCCAGAGCTCTGAGTATTTTAAAACAGCATTTAGTGGCCCTGAAGCAAGGCCAGCAGAATTGCTGTAGCTGCTGGTTTCAAACAGGAGCCTAAAGAGAATTCTTTCTGTGGTTTGTTGGCCATTTCAGAACTTTGGAAATGGAATGGTCAATTCATCAGAAAGAAATAGCAGGTGAGTATGGCGGACTTTAAGGGGCCTTCAGGGGAGAGACCCTGGCGCCTTGGGACCTGCACTGTGCAGTTGATCCTGCCGGGGCACCAGGAGAACAAGGAGCTCCTCCTCTCTCTGGGGGGCAGCTGTGATCCTGCCGGCATGTGGGCTGAGAATCAAACATCTCATGTCATCCTGTGCCCCCTCCCATGTACCCCCTCCCCCTCCCCCCTGCTTAGCAAGTGGGAGCCAATTAACTACACATCTTGTGAAAAGATTGTCTATGTTATTTAGTATGAGCTCCCTGTATGCAAAGATATGGACAACCATTTGGAAGAAAACAAGAGACAGTATGACAGATAGTGAAGATCTCTGGTTGTCTAGCTTTGAAATTTATGCTTTCTTATGTCCTGTTCTGTTCTGTTTTGTTGTGTTTAATTTTATTCCCTTTTAAAATAAAATAAAAATTTTTTTTTAAAAAAAACAGCATTTATATCTAGAAGCAAGAAAAACACTATGGCCAATGGAAAGATCAGTGACATTAGACCTGATTTCCATAAATATGCATGGAATTCCAAGTTTACAAAGTGGAGATTGAGGCCCTGCCTGATTTGGGAATTTTACCATTTATAGATGGGTGGCAGTGATTATGCAAATGTAATGGACAACACCGGAGGAAGCCCAAATGTCCTTCTAACAAGATTCACTCTGCTGCTGTCTAGCTTTTGTTTTTTACTGAGTAAATGTTTGAAGCCTTTGCTGCCCCAGATGAATTAATTCACCATTTCTTGGTTTAAACCCTCGCCCTCCTGCTCAGCTCTTTGACAGCTGGAACTGGTTTTAGATCTTGACTGCCGTCACTGGGATGTTTGCCTCAGTGGACCTTGGACACAAATCTGCACACAGTTCTTCCAGAACACAAGTTCCTTAGGGTGTGGCAAGCTTTCTTCTTTAGGAAGGCCACATGGCACAAGGGTTCGAAATAAAAACTAACAAAACTGTGCTTTGGAGTCAGCAGACCAGCTCACAATGTTCACTACAGTATAACATGCTTAGTTCAAGATGCTTGATTCCCCCTAAGCCACACTTTTTTATTTAAAAAGAACAAGAGAAGATGTCAATATAATGGAGTTTTATGAAGAATAAATGTGACAGTACACACAGAGACTTAATGGAAAGCTTCTTCTTAATAAACAGCAACCATTATTTTGTTAAGCATTATGTGCAATTCCCCTTCATGATTTTTCTGAATGATGTAATAATACTTAAATTTACCAAGCACATTCTCCAAGGATAGGCCCTCTCTGGTCTGAAGATTTTCCATATATTGCCTCATTATTTTAAACTCATTCAAAGCTGATCTTATTTTTATCAGTTGTGCAAATGAAGCAATACGATCATCTTTCAAGAGCACAGTTTTCAGAGCCAAACAGCCCGGATTCATTGCCGATTCTATGATTTACTAGTAGGGAGATCTTGGCCAGGTGTTCTATCCCTCTGAGTCTTGGATTCCTCATCTGAAAAATATGTTATATTTATCACAGGCCTGCATGGTCTTCACAGGAATTGAGTGTGACATATATGTAAATTATGAAACATAGCTCCTTATGCATAGGAAGTACCAACAAATCTTACTATTTTTATTATTTTCACAAGGAAATTGAGACTCCCTGAGAGTGAAAGATATGCCCGAAACAGCAGAGCTGGGAGGTGTTAATGCCAAGATCTCGGTGCAGGCCTGCACGCTAAGTCTCATCTCTCCAGGGCCCAAGCTGTGTGGGTAACCCTGACCCCTGTCACTCCACACCCTGCAGAGCCGGTCCACTTGCTGGTACTAACAGATTGCCCAGTAAACTAACAGATTGTGTTCATTCTGCTGCTGCAGTCCCACAGTTTATTAGCCGCCCTTGTTTCCCCTAAGGGTGGTTACTTATACCTCAGCGGGCCATCTACCTTAACCCCAGCTTTTTGTAAAGAGCAGCAGGACAAGAGGTAAGGCAAGGAGATAAATATATGGGATCAGAATCAGCTGACTTCACACAAAATGCAGCATCTTAATAAAGGTGGCATGAAATGCAGAAAAACTAAGCGTTCCTCACTTCCGAGAAGCCCCACCATCTTCCTAGTGGGGCTTTCTGCTATTACTGTTGGACATTAATTGAAACGAAGGCAAGTCACCATTGTCATTCCTTATTCACTTCCCATATGCAAACCTTGGGCAGACTGTGTGATTAGAGCAAGCTTCCGTAAAATAGGAATGGAAGTTAGAAGCCATTTTCCGTGATAACATCAGAAGGAAGAGCTGTGAGACATAAGCCCAGGCATCTGCAGAAGGACTTGGCCGTGGTCTCCCACAGCCTACAGCAGCTCAGCGTACCTCATCTGAAGGACAGTGTGGTATCAGGAAATGAGGAGTGAGACTAATTCACAACCGGCCACCATGCTGCATAGATCTATGTGTCTTTTGTTCACTGAGTTCCTGCAACAGTTCAGGAAGCCAGGCTTCCCAAGTGGGAAGATGGAAAGGCAGGGAAGTCACATGGTTCACCCAAGAGCACAGAGATGAAGTCTGAGTCAGCATCGAACCCCAAGTCCCATCATTTGCTGCAGAACAATAAGAATTTGAGTGTCTGAACTGCTGTCTAGAGAAAATGATGCTCTCAGTAGCATATTCTGGTCCCCATGGAAAATCACTCTCCACAGCAGAACTGGAGATATTAAGGCTGTCACAGCCCAGAATCACCACCCAGAAAAGTCCTCGACTGCCCTGGGTCCCTGGGCACCCAGCACACCGCTGCTCTCCCACACATGCCCACACGGTTTTTGACACAGGCCCCTCGCCAGCTTGCTTGCCAGGTTAATCAGGAAGTCCTCACTCTGACTCACCCACGACTGGCCTGCTGGCTGGGTGTCCAAGAGTCACTGCTCTCCTCTCAGGTTCCTGAGAAAAATGGGGCTCCTGGGCTTGGAGAGCTCCCAGAGGTAGCTCTCTGGCACCCCGCAACAGACTTCAGCCTGGTAGCAGGGAGACTCCAGCATTGCACCGTCCAGCTCAGGGGCTGCAAGATGGGTCTCATTCATTAGCCTGGAGTCACATTCCCCAGGGCTGGAGCAGCACTCCCAACAGCACCATAGAGAGCTCCACTGGTATTTATCAAGCGACTGCGTGCCAGACACTAGACCAAGTAATAAGGATTATTCAGACTCTAACTCTGTGTCACACACAGGAACTCCCAACTTCTCACTACCAGGTCAACATGCATCTGCACCCACCCAGGGAGGTCAGGGGTGCAGCAGAACAGAACACAAGGACAGCAGCTCAGCGGCTACGGGTGGCCGAGGGGCCAACATACAGCCTGCCCCAAAGGAAGGGTGCTGTTTCCTTGTTCCTGTGCCACAGGGACACATACCTAGTCTGTCTCTGCTGACACCCTGAGCAGGAGGACCCCTCATTCCTGCTGCAGAGGACTCAGAAGGTGACGTCCTGGTATCGTGATGCCCCCTCCACAGGTCCTAAGGCTCCTAGCTCCCTGCCTTCCTCCACCTTTCAGAATCTTCTGTTTGTCTTACATACAATGCAGGGCTTCTGCTGGACCTAGAGCAGGGATGGCGAACCTTTAGAGATGAGTACCCAACTGCAACCCAAAACCCACTTATTTACCACAAGGTGCCAACACTGCCACTAAACCTGAATGCTCGGCTGCCAGGGCCATGCTGGGGCAACTTGGCTCACGTGCTGGCAAGGAGGGCTCTGTGTGACTGCTGCGGTAGGCGGGCCACAGGTTCGCCACCACCAACATAGAGGAAGAAGAACAGAGAAGCACTTCCTCTCTGGCTCCTGGAATCCGCAACAGTGTAGAGACCGCTGCCCTCTGGGGACCCACTTGATGAGGGCTGGAGTGTGTGTCCAGCATAGGTCCCAGTGGCGAAGACGGTCCCTTCCCTACCCCTGCCCTGGTCAGGATCTCAGCACAGCCACAAGCTGTGACCGCTGGTTCCTGGAAAGGCAAAGGGCCGAGTCCGAGATGAGAAAACTGTCATCCGTCTCTGGATTTAAGTCTGTTCTCTCTGACTGCCAGGATAACGAGCCATATGCTGTGCTCCACTCCTGGCAAATAACCAGCGAGGAGGAAATGAGCACATTTATGGATTAGCCTGTTGATGTTCCTCAATGTGCAAGCCCAAGTGTTATTTTAAGTACGATTTCTGCCAAAATAATCATTTCCCACCACTGATTTTTCATTTCGAAAGTAACCTTTTAAATTGTCTTCTTTATATTACATGTCCACCTTTACATTTTTAATCTACTTTTAACCTACAAAGCTCAATTTCACAATGTCCACTGACTTACACAAATCAATACAGAAGCAGCTGGCTTTGAAAAAAAAAAGTACTTTTTGGCCTGTTTGCAGTGAAAACAGAAAAGCAGCTATTACCAAGGTCGGTTTCATAATCAATGTCACTTTAAGTACATCAAATAATAGCTGCAGCATAAAACTTCAGCAAATTTAGATGTATTACTGCAACAGCCGTCTTTGAAGTAGCATTCAATGCTAATCCCAGGTAAGCATACAACAAAGCCCAACAATGCTCTCATAACTGGAATTTTAAAAATCAGACGATGCATCCACCCTTCACTCTCCAGGGTCCTTCCTCTGCCCTCCTTTGTGGCCGCTGGTTGCTGAACAGTCCAGGTCACTTTCACAGCCCCAAAAGACAGCAGGCTGGCTGGGCCCTGTGTCAAGGCACAGACCTTGAGAACCTGCTCATGGGCTGAGACTCCCCAGCCTCCACCTGCCTCTCCAGACAACCCGGACAGTCTCCCCACCCCCCAGCCTGAGGCAGGAATGACTGCTGGCCAACTGCCTGGGCTGCAGGACCAACACGTCCCACTCACAAAATTGCTGGGGTGAGCAGACGCCAGGGAAGGGAGAGAAGCAAGCGCCCCCTTCCACAGCGTCCAGCACGATGGGGGCTCTCTTGGAGCCTCACGGACACCAGAAGACTCAGAGTGAAAGCACCCCACTCCTGCCCCCTCAGTCATCGGGGAAAGGGAACAGAAAGTCTGTCCCTTCTGGTGGGTTCATGGACCACACGATGGTGCTTCCTCCTCTTACCCACTACTCCCAGGGAGGCTCGCTGACCGGACACAGAAGGAGGTCTGCAGTGACCGTCCCCTCTGGAGGTGCCCAGTCCCCACACCGGCCACCTCCACGCAGTCCTGCACCATCCTCCCTCTCCCCTCCCTGATCCACCAACGTGGGTGACGCATGTGGGCCGTGACAGGTTCCTGTGGGGGGCAGGGCACAGGGGCGCCCTGGATCCACGTGCCTGATTCAGGCTCGGCGCCCTGATGGCCTGTAAGCACCTCCTCCCACAAAATCCACTCGCTCCCCTCCTCAGCTTCTGTGGAGGACACTCTGACGCCGCCCGCAAACACACACACGTGTGCACACACATCATACAATGGCAGCTGCCTGACAGACTGTGCCCTCCTCCCCCCTGCTCACCCCCGGCCCCTCCTCCCCTGCAACCCCTCCGTCCTCAACCCTGTCCCTCCCATACCCTGCCCTTCTCCTGCCTCCCCATCCCTCTGCCTCCCCTCCCCCTTCCTCCCCACCCCGTGATGGATACTGTTTCTTCGCAGTAGCCTGTGCGCACTCTAGGAGTAGAACCTAGTGCTGGGTCTGACGTAAACAGGGTACCTTGAACATGCGCTAATAATTTATTCTCATGAACACGACCATCCTTCTGCCCCTCGCAGCTCAACCTGACACACCTAAACTACGGAGCGCAAAGACTGCATTCTCTCAGTGCGCTCTTTTTTGTCTTCTCCTTCTCCCTGTTTTATATAGCATTGGGAATTGAACCCAGGGCCTTTGCACTGAACTACAACCCTAACCCCTTTTTCAAACTCACAACTGCTTGGCAGGCAGGCACTTGTGCCATTGAGCTAAATCCCTCCCCCAACCCTAGCCCTTTTTATATTTTATTTTGAGACAGTCTCACAAAGTTGCCATCTTAGTCACTGTTCTCATCACAGAGATTATCACGACTCCCACAATTTAAAAAAAGAAAACGTCATCTTGGCTCGCCCTTTTAGAAGTTTCAACTTGGGCCAGAAGGCTGCAAAGTCCTCGCAGGAAAAGCCTGCAGGGAGGCCGGAAGCCGAGATGGGTGGGGCGGAAGGAGCTGCAGCCTCTAGGCCACGCCCATCGACCCGCCCCAGACCCCGCCCCCTAGCCTCTGCCAGGCCTATCACTGGATGGACAGGCTCCTGATCCAATCACCTTCCGGAAGAAAGTAACCCTTTCCTTCTCCATCTATGTTGCAATCAGTGCCACTGTGATACACGGGAAACCCCTCCCCAGTGCGCATGACCCCTGGAGGGACTTCACACATTGCCAAAGCCTCCCTTGGGTCCCACGGCACAGAGAACCTCCTGGGGCGAACCCGGCCAGTCAGGGATCCAACCCTGATGCTCCAACCTGCGAACTCCACTCAGAATCAAGGAGTTCAAAAGGCCTGCTCCTTCAGGTGCAGGAGAAAACCTTGCAGTGCAGAAGTAAGATATTTTCTCTGCAGCTAGTGCTAGATACACTTGAGGGGCGTGTTCCATATGTGCACACACACATGCACACATGCCTGCCGCCAGTGTAGGTGTAAACCCTCCCTCCTCGCCCCGGAGCAGAACGCGGAGCTGGCCGAGTGTGTTTCCCGCGGATGGGCCCCTCAGCCCTGCCCACGTTCATGTGCTGGGTGACTGGAGTGTGGTGCTTCCGTTCTGCTCCATCAGTCGTCTAATATCCTTTGATGGGCCAATTAACGACTTCTCAGCTTTATACTGCACAACATCGTAAGGGATATTTCCTCTTTAGGTTGATCCGAACCATATGATAAAAACAGGCCTCGCGCACCATAAACCCAATCTTCCCGCACTGCTCTCCGGTCCCACGGGCCCCAGTGCAGGCTGCCGGGGTGGGGACAGAGACCTGCGCCGGGAGGCCTCAGTCTAACTCAGCGACAGAAGAGGTGGCCAGAGACAGAGGTGGATGGGGACAGGGCCATCCACTGAGCCTCAAGAGAGCCGCACAGAACTGAAGGGTGGGCCGGGGAGGAAGGCAGAGGGGAAACGGCCACCGTAACTGTCCAAGGCACGGCAAGGTGGGATGCTGTCTGGGGACCCGACAGGCTGGAAGCGCAGAGAATGAGCAACCTGGCGCCTCTCTGCCGAGTGTCAGGTGGCGGAAGAAATGAAGGTGGCTGTAGTGAAGTCTGCGGAGGTCACTGCAGTCCCTGAGGCTCATAAACAGGGCCGCGTGGAGTCTCCGAGCAGACCCCAGAGTTAAATGGAAAGGGGAGCCCGAAAGATGGAGGCTTTAGCCACACATTTCCAAGGAGAAAATAGTTCTGCACATTTACATACTGTATTCTTAGCTCCAAAATATTCCCTAGCCATGCTACTGTGTGCTCAGGAGAGAAAGCCCCTGAGGGGCCCAGTCAGGAGAAAGGAAAGCCGGAGGTGAGGGCCGTAGCCTGTGAGCACGAGATGGACTTCAATGAGATGGGGTGGGTGGAAAAAATTGTTACATAAAGCGAGATAACAATGAAAGGATCGTACACGGCAAGTATGCTGAGCTTAAAACCCTTTCATAAGAAGAGCACCACGCGGTCCTTTTGTGTCCTTCGAGACAATAATTTTTAAGAAGGAAAGAGTGTCCCTTAGTGATTCGTGCTGGTTAAATATTGAAGAGTTATCAAAGTAAAGAAAATTAGTTTTCTCCTTTTATTTGCAGTAAAAATACAGGTTGGATAATGGTAGAACTATGCCACTGATGTTTGATTTTTTTAAAAAGTAAATATGGGCTGAAGGTGTAGCTGAGGAGTAGAACACTTGACTAGCAAAGGCGAAGGCCTGGTACTGAAAACAATAAACAAATGTCGCCTCTGTGCCACCTCCAGACTTCCGGCCTCTGAGGACTCCTGGCAGGGAGGGAGGGAAAGCTTTGGTCGCCCTCCCCCAACCCCTGCCCTCCTTTACAGACAGGCTGCTGGAGACCTCCTCCTCCAACCGCAGCGCAGTGACCCCAGACCCGCCCGGCTCTGCTCTCCCCACCCGCTTGCTTGACCTGGAGATGCTGCTTTGCCTCCAGTTCTGGGAAGTGCTGTGTCTGTCCGTGGCCAGGTTTCACTTTTTAGACTAGTTCTGTGACACAGCAGGTGACACAGTTACACAGCCGCAGCTCTGGCCACGGGGCCTCAGCTCCACAACTGCCACACACTGCCATCCAGGGTTTCCCAAGGACCAGGACACGACCCTGACTGAGCAGAGACCGCTCACCAACTGGCCATGCTGAGACCCTCACCACTTCGGAGGAGTGGCAGGAACCCGTCACGCCGTGGCCTCCGCTGGATGCTGCGGTGTCCCCGCCGTCCTCTCCTCCTCCCCAAGCTCACCTTCCCTGTGGCTCGGCTCCCACAGGCTCCATCCTTTCACCCACTCCCCAGCAATACTGAAAATCCTGGGAACGGCTCACCCTCCCCCGCGGAAAGGCGCTGCCATCCCCCCTGGAAACTCCTCTTCCCTTGCAAACCCCAGAAGAGGTTCTGGTAATCATAATTAGATATTTTGATCTGCCTGCTTCTCCTCCCATGCAATAAAAGCGTGCTACCTGCCACGTGTCTACAAAACATTGAAGAAACGGGAGTTCCAGGTAGAAAAGCACAGTATGTCTACACGAAATACCCTGGATTATATATATGAAACAAAATCACAAGTAATTTCAGTTCCTTTGCATGGGTTGGAATTCAGTCACACAAGGTTAACTGATACAATCAACGGGAAATTTTCTTGTTATTCAAAGGCAGTGAATGACTCAGCAGAAGCTAAGTGGACTCACCAGGAGGCAAAAATAAAATTGTCCTTGTCAGCAACTTTACATGAAGAGAGGCTTTTCAATATTTCTCCTCGACCTGCAAACCTCTGATACAAAGACTGGAAAAAAACATTATTACTCAGCCTCCAATGGCAGAACCAAGGCTGAGGCAGGCGGACGAGAGATTTCACAAATAAATTCCTCCATTCTGTCCCAGACCACTCAAAGCACCTGCTTTGCACAACCATGCACCAGGGTCTCAGATCCTGAGGAAACCCTGGAGGAGATGGAGGAGAGGCCCAGGAAAAACTGGATCCTTCTAGATGGACAATATTTCTCCTGGTGTGAGGCTCTGGAGATGCAGACAAGCCAAGTAACTTGGCCAAGAGCAGGACAGTCATGCCATGTAAGTAACAAAGAGGAACCAGACCCAAGCTATGATTTGTCCTGTGCCCCCGCCCACCCTCACTGTGTGTGTCTGCTGGTCCCCAGAAATCATCATGCTAAAAGAAACTTCTGGAAAGCCAATCAGTCCAAGAATATCATCAAGGCCCCTTCAGAGAGATCGACACTTTACAAGTCTCCCAATGCATGTGTTTATGTAAATGGCAGTAAACAAGCCTGATTTACATCAGGATTGTCAATACGAGCTTCACTTGACTTTGCATAAATGATTTTACCTTCGACTTTGGGTAGGTGACATTTAAACACAAAAGTCAAAACCATGGAGGAAAACACACCTGAAGAAAAGGGCAATGTGGATAAATAAGCCCTGGCCAGCCTGGAAAACTTGAGAGAGGAAGGGAGCCAGTGTCCTGCAAATCCTGGGGAACCAAAGGGAGACGGCAGTGGTGGAGCAGGGAGAGGTGAGCCACATAACTTCCAAGGTGTCCAGTCCATCCTGCCATCGCCTCCAACAGGACAGCAGCGGGCTGACCATGCCTCAGAGGTGGGATTCAGGAAGTCCTGGATCTCACGTCCACTTCCTAGGCTCGGAAAGCCAGACGAGTCCCTGGGTCCCAGGATCAGAATATGAGCAATGTAGACTCTACCCAGTCAACTAACCCCCCAAAACCAAAGCCGCCTCCTAACAGCTCGTTAAGTCCACAGAGGTGACAGCTCCTCTAGAAGGAGAGAGAGTCAGTCCACTTAGATGCAGGCTCAGCCACACCTATGCACACTTTTAAAAGCCAGGGTCTTATAGTTCTAATAGTTCTGGATAATGGGTACCCCATCTGCCTCATCAAGCATCTAATTTCAGGTGCAATTTATATGTATAAATAATGTACCCCTTTCTAGGTGTCCAGTTCAATAGGCTTCAACAAGTACGCACAACCCGTGTGAAAACACACACACAACCACAGTGTAGGACATTTTCACCCACTCCCTGGCGTCCGCCTTCTCCCACCCCAGCCGCTGCAAACACGCATGTGCGCGTATCCCCGGAAGTAATTTTTACCTTCTCCACGCCTTCACATAAATAAAACCACAGGGTCTGAAGATGTTTATATTTAGGTTCTTTTGCTCCACATCATGTTATCACGGTTCATCCGTGTCACCGCTGGTGCCGCAGTTCATTTCTTTGAATTGCTGAGTACTGCTCCCTCACTTGTTGGTTCAGCCTTTATATTTTGCAGTCACCTGCTGTTGGACAGTTACATAGTTTTCAGGTTGGGGCTCTTATGAATTAACAAACGACAATAACTCGTGAACAAGGCCTTGTGTGGACAAAGGTTTTGATATAGCTTGAGTAAACTCGAGAGAGTGAAATTCCTGGGTTGCTTGGTACCCATGCGCTTAATTTTGTAAGAAACTGTTGTCCAAAGTAGATGCGCTGTTTTTACTCTTACCAGAAATGAACAAGAGTTCTAATTGCTTGTTTAAGTAGCTTACCCCAGTTGGGCTCCTATCAGCTGCTTCCCTGTGTGGTCTCTCTTGTGTTCCAACCCCAAGGAAACCGCCAGGAAGCGGGTGTTAACACAATGGGAGCAAGCGGGTTTCCTGTGGGGGCCCCAGGCTGTCCCTCTGCAGGGAGACTTTGCCTCACAGAGGAGAGTCATGGTATCCCTTTAATCTAAGTTGTTTCCTTTCCTTAGATCTGTTGTATTTCGTTTTTGTGAAGTTCTGTGAATTCTGGACATGTTCTTAAAACAATTGGTAGAGATTTTTATAAAATGTTTACAGATTTTTTAAATAAAGACATAAAATCCTTTTTTAAAAAGAGTCTTCATTGTCCTACATCCTCATCGGCATTTTGTGTCGCTGGTTTTCATCTCAGCTGTCACCGTGAGTGTGAAATGGCTTCCACTGTGCTTCTGATGATGCAGGCTGCTGGTTACTGCCATTCATGTACCTTCTGCTCGATTCTTTGCCTTGTTCTCCTAATTAGATTATCTTCTTGTTGAAGAATCTGAATTAGATATTTTATCCAAGTTTATTGCCTCATATATGTATTGTGAATATTCTCTCTCCACCTGTGGCTTTCCCTTGTGGTCTCTTAATAGTATATTTTGAAGAAAGAAAGTTTTAAATTTAATGAGATTCAGCATTTCCATCTTGTATAGGTTGTATGTTCAAACAAACCTTTGCTTTCCCTAAAACTACTAAAAATTTCTATATTTTTTCTCCTAGATGTTTTATAATTTTAGTTTTTGTGGGTTTTTTTAGTTTTTACTTTAAAGAGAATAAAACCAATCAAAATAATATGGGATAAAGTCAATCAAATCAAAACAGTGTAAGTGATACAGGGTTTCAAAATGGGATAATAGATAATACTTCTATCTAGCTCAGCTTCCTGTAATACTACCTTAGCCTCCTGAGTACTGGGATTACAGGCTTGACTGCGTGGCTCTTTTTTTCCACATTTTTAACCTAAAAATCTTTCCTATTATTTTTATTTTACAAAACAATGTACCATACGTTTGGGATATTTATTAGGATTACATTAAATCTATAATCAATCTGAGGGAATTTGACATCTTTATATTAATGATTAATTTAGTCTAAGTGTGTGGTCTATCTCTCCATCTAGTCTTCTTTTATACATTTTAATAAAGTTTTATAATACTGGGCATGATGGCATATGCCTATAATCCCAGCACTTGGGTGATTGAAGCAGGAGGACGGCCAGACTGCCAGGTAGCTCAGTCCCAGCATGGACTACATAGTGAGTTCAAGGCCAGTATGGAATACATAGTGACACTGTCCAAAACAACAAAAACAAACTAAAACCAAAACCTAAAACAAAATGGGGTAACAGGAAATCAACAGTGGCTACCATAATGCCTCTTGTCTTCCAAATAGCTACCCATACCATCAGACATAGGAAAATCAAACAAAACAGAACAGAATAGAACCAATAAAAACAAAACAATGAATGCAATACAGGACTTCAAAACAAGACAGTAGTAAATCCAAAATGGCTACCATAATATATCTCGTCGTCTTTGAAATACCTGCTCATGCCATCAGATATAACAAAATCAAACAAGACAAAACAGAATAAAACCAAACCAAACCAAACAATGAAAATGATACAGGACTTTAAAACAAGATAACAGAGAATTAACAATGGCTACCACTTTCAGAAGGAGACCCCCCCATCAATGCTATACTGCATATTATTACCCTCTGAATAGATGATCAGACTACCTACTGGCTTTAGACCTGCAAAGTTAAAGAAACACCAAACACTACAAGCATTAAATTGTATTTTACTTCAGTAGCTATCATCACAGCCTGTGTTTCTCAGATCAGCTAGTCGCTCATAGTGGTGGGGTTGGGGGGTGCTTGACTCTTCCCTCCCAGCCCACATGCCAGGAAGGGCTGATGCCTGATTGTCCTCCCCATGCACTGTGCCTGGCACTGACTCACAGGATGTGCCTGGCTTCCTGTTCTCCTCCCATAGCCTGCGAATGGCACCCACTAACAGAAAGTCTATAATTTTAGCTCTTACATCTAGGTCTACGATCTATTTTTAATTCAAATTCTATGTATATTACGAGGTAAGAGTTGGGGTCCATTTTTCCAAATGGGTGTCCAATTGTTCTAGCACCTTTCACTTGTAACACTATTCTTCCCACGTTGCATTATTTGGCCCTTTTATTAAATACCCATTGGTCACATATCTGGAGGTTTCATGTTAAAATCAAATAAACCAGCAGGGGGGGGGGGGATAACCAATGCTGGATCTCATTGTGGCTTTTTTTTATTAAATGAAGAAAGAAAAAATGAAGATATAGAATTTTGAAGCAAAATAACAGGACATTAACACTGGTTAATATATTGTGAATTGTTATCTTCAAATAGTTGTTTAGTTTACAAGATACAGGCATAAAAAATGATGTGTGTGTGTATATGTAAGTGCATATCTATGTCTAATCTTTTCCCTCCCTTCTTTTCTCCTTTCCCCCATCCCATCCTTGTTCTTTCCTTTTGAGCAATTTCTTTCCCTTTCACTTTCACAATAGCTATTGCATATTTTGGATCTTATTTACTTTTTCAGTTTTTTACACTAGGGAGACAATATGATATTTACACATGTGAATCTGATATATTTCACTTATGAGTATGGTCTCAAGTTGCATCCACTTACCTATAAATACCTCAAATTTATCCTTTTTTATAGCTGAGTAATACTACATTGTATAAAAATACCACATCTCCTTTTAACTCATTCAGTGGTTGATAGGCATTTAGGTTGTTTCCAAAATTTAGCTGTTACAAATTTTGCTACTATAAACATGGGTGCACATATATCACTCTGGCATGTTTTCAGTTCTTCTGGGAAAATACACAGGGAGAATAGCTGGATTGAATGGGACCTCCAATCTAGTTTGTTGAGGAATCTCCACAGTGATTTCCACAGTGGTTGTATGAGTCTACACGCCCATCAACAGTGGAGAAGTGTTCCTTTTTTCCCACAGTTGTGCCAACATTTGTTATTGGTTGATATCTTTTTTTTTTTTTTTTTTTTTTTTGGTCTTTTGGTATCAGGAATCAAACTCACATCCTCATGCTTGCCAGGTAGGTGCAGTGCCACTGAGCTATGTCCCCAGCCTGGTTGATTTCTTGATGAGAGCCATTTTTTCTGGAGTGAGATAAAATCTCAGTGTTGCTTTAATTTGCATTTCTTGAATGACCAGTGATATCGAATATTTCTCATATGTTTATTTGCCATTTGTATTTCTTCATCTGAGAAGTGCATATTCACCTCACCTCAGATGTCCAGTTTTGGGTGACCTGATTTTTTAAAATTTTTTTTATACTGGGGATCAAACTCAGGATCACGCACTCACTAGGCAGGCACTTGTGCCACTGAGCTAAATCCCCAGCCTGCAATTCTTTATATGCTCTAGATATAAGTTCTTTGTCTGAGGGACAGTTGGCTAAGATTTTGTTCCCATCCTGTGGGTTTTCTTTTCATTCTGTTGGTGACTTTTTTTTTGTTTGATGTGGAAAAACTTTTTAATAAAATGAGGTTGTAGTTATTGACTCTTTGAAGTATTTCCTGTGCAGTTTGGGTTTGGTTCATGAACAGTTTGCCTACCCCTTTGTCTACAAGAGTTCTACCAACCTTGTCTTCTAGTATATTTAGTGTTTCTGCATTAATATTTAAATCTTTGACCTATTTTGACTGTAGTTTAGTGCATAGTGATAAGCACAGGTCTAGAGTTATTCTTTGGCATGTGGAAAGTCAATTTTTCCAGCACCATTTGTTAAAAAGACTATCTTTCTTCCAGTGAACATGTTTGGCCCCTTTGTCAAAGATAAGGTGGCTGAGGGTTTTGTACTTGTGCTCGCATCTTCTAATCTGTTCCACTGATCCTCAGGTCTGTTTTTTTTTTTTTTCTTGTCAGTACCATGCTGATTTTAGCACAGTAGTTTTGTAGCATAATTTCAAGTCAGGGATTGTGATGCCTCCTGCATTGCCTTTGTTACCCAGAATTGCCTTTGGTACTCTACATCTCTTCTGTTTCCAAATCAATTTTAGGATTGTTTTCGCTAGATCTGTGAGGTAAGATAATGATATTTTGATCAGGATTGCATTAAACCTATATAACTTTTTAAAAATTGTTTACACTTCCCATCTTTTGGAAAGTTTTGAAGCAGTTTGCCAAAATGCTTACAGCATAATAGTAACAATGAGTAAGAACAGAGGAGAGTTAAACTGGGTCTTTTAATCTCAAGTTCAGCACCTTTTTCCTTTCCCTAGAATAACCATGCTGTTCAGGAGACCACAGACACTACACTCAGCCTATGAGGAAGTATTTGTTAGGTTCCTCCAGGCTCCCATATTGTTCCAAGGGCTGGGGACAGAGTATGGCGGGAAGCAGTCTCCTTTGCCCGTGGGGAGCATATGTTCTAGTAGAAGGAGACAGAAAATAAACACACAATGGACAGAGAGATAGAGACTAGAAGAAATGGGCAAACACTGCAGGCACAGCCAAATTCCCTGCAAAAGGTGAAACAGGGCAGTAGATGAATAAAGGCTACCGAGGCGGAAACAGCAGAAGAAAAAAGATGGGTAAGCAAAGGGTAGAGGACACAGGACGCAGGACGGGCAGGGTCTAAACGGGAGCTCAGAGTGGTGAATTTAACCTCAGAGAAGCCTGGGACCATGTGGCTAACGGGAAGCAAAGGAGAAGCAACCCGGCCGCACAGGGCACAGCCAAGTGTTTTCACTTCATTCTGAGACTAAGAAAGAAGCCCCTGGGGCATCTCAAGCAGGGCTGGGATGATCTGATTTATACTTTGCCGAGATCAATTCCAACTGCTCTGCGATGAAAGCAGGAGACCAGCCCGGAGCTGCGGGGATGAGATGTGGACAGCGTCTGTGGACTGGAGATGTGGGGAAGGGGACAGTCACCTAGACCTGTATGCCAGAGCCATCAAGACTCCTGTAGGATCAAACGTCCAGAAAGGAGGAAGGGGAGACGGGTCCTGCACATATCTGGATAGCAATGCCCTTGGCTGAAGAGAGCTGTCCTGGGCAGAACTGGATTTGGGGAAGGGCAATGAAAACCAGTCACTTCTGTTTGGAACGTGTTAAGTTTCAGACATTTTGACACTTATTTCCAGAGATGCGGTTGATGTGCCTGTGGGAACTCCAGAGGAGGTCCATGGCATCAGCGCTTGGAGAGCGAGCCCACAGAAGTGGGGAAATCCCCTCAGGTGAGTGTAGATGGAGAAGTGAAGATTTGGGGAAGAGAAAGATTATTATAAGGCAATTGTGGATGTGTTACATAGCAGAGTCCAACTTCTTTTTGAACAAATTATGACTTCTTGTGACATCCTCTGACGATAATGTCTGTCTTGGTTACTTTTCTCTCATTGCTGAGACAAAATACCTGATGTCCAAAATGAAGGAAGGAAAGGTTTATTTAGGTCAGTTTGTGGAGATTTCAGTCCATAATCAACTGGCTCCAAGGCAGGGTGGCGTGGGAGAGGGGCAACAGTTCATGGTGGCAGAAGACAGCGTAAGCAACAAGAGCAAAGGGGAGGGCTGCCTGAGAGACTTTCTGTCCCTTATAGTGTAAGTAGGCCACACCTACTCAGATGAGCACTCACACCCATAATCCCAGCATTGGGCCACGAATCAATCACAAACTCTAGAAGCTGCCCCCATGACTATATGAGGTTTTGGGGGGACATCAAACCATACTATAACATACCCTACCATACCATACCATAATCATAATGAGGTTTTGGGGGGACACAAACCGTAACAATGTCTAATGACCAACGACTCGTTAGCACCTCCGGGTTGCACATTACCATCCTGAAACAGTGGTAAGTGGGTCCCGAGAATCATCTCCTGGGAAGATAGATGTGTCAACACCTCTCCTTCACCGAAAACTAAGCAATAGGGAGGCTGAGAGACACGCTCAGAAAGGACAGTGCAGGTTCTGGGTTTCACACACTAAAAACTGACATTTTAACTACTTCACAGCATCCATATGTTAATTTGAGAATAAGAAGCCTACATTTGCTACCTCTGTCCCATCTGACCTAAGATATCGTCCGCCATAGGAGGCACCATTTGTATGAGAGAAACTTCCTTCCATCTAAACTAAGACATAATTATCACTTAGAATACTCATACATAATTCTTGAAAGAACTCATCTACCCTTCATTAAACAAAGATTTGTTTCACATACTAATGTGATACATTAGAAAAGAGAAATATAGGTGAAATAAATCAAGATTTCTCTAATTTGTTCACGGTGGAGTCCCATATTAGCGTCAATATACTGTTTCACACACCAAAAAAAAAAAAAACCCTCATGGTTCGCATCATGTGAAGTGGGCGGATGCAGCCCCTCAGTCCATGATCCGGGTGACAGCTGCCACTGCTGGGTGTGTAAGCCTGCTTTGCAGTCAGAGAGGACCCGTCCAGCTGCGACCCAGCCTGGGAAGGCAGGTTAGCACACCTGGGTCCCCACCCTGCTCCACAACCGCGTAGTTTATGCTTCTGCCCCCACATCTGTTTGTTGTTTTCTTTTTTCTTTTCTTTTCTTTTCTTTTCTTTTCTTTTCTTTTCTTTTCTTTTCTTTTCTTTTTGCCAGCAAGTGCTGTGCTGAGTCACTGCATGACTGCCACCTGGCCCACAGAGAGGGTAAAGAACGTGGAGTGCAAACCTCAGGCGCACAGTGCCCGGGGCACAGGCGAGGGGAGGTGCGGGAGAGCAGGGCAGCCGCGGAGCAGGTGGCGGCCAGCAGGGCCAGACGCGCACCTCGGCGGCCTGGGGCCCGCACCTCCGCAGCAGGCGGCCCCAAGGCTGGAGGAACTGGGTTCTTGTCTGTGTGCATTTCCGACGCTCCTGAGTCGGACCTGTGTGGTATTTTCGAAGCAGTGTCCTGCAGTTTGACGCTCCCTGGCTTCCCCTAGGTTAGCCTCGCTCTCGCCGCTCCGCCTGGCTGCAGAGGTGAGGTCTACCCTTCGCTGGGCGCTCCCTCGCCTGCACTGTGCTCGCTGCCCGCCCACTCGGCCGGGGACCCACGGCCGCGCGAGCAGGGCCGCTTCCGAAGCGGAGCAGCGCCATCTAGTCGTGCGAACAGGAACTGCGGGGCCCTGGCTCTAACCCTAGAGGGGGATTATAGTCAAATTCTGTTAGTGACACAGCTCTTATAAATAATTACAAACTTTTCAAAACCCAAAACGGCTTCACAAGTAGCAGCTTCACTCTGTATCAATTCATGTTATGATTTACAGTGACTTTTGAACCCTGCTGGGTGACCTTGGGAAGAAGACACATCTCACCTGAAGACAGGCGCGTCCGTGATGAAAGAAGTATTTATGTTCAGAATTACATCAGAGAGTGCCTCCTACTCCGTAATTCTCCTTTCCTTGCTACTCGATTTTACAGATTACCGAGAGAACACGATCCATAGATTCATTGTCTTCTTATGACTTGCCCTTTACTGACTCCCTCGCCATGTTAACTGGCTAGGATCTATGAAGCAAGTATTTCCCATTCATCCTTTCTAGAAATAGGTACTTTTCTGATAGTTTAAGACGCGATACCTCTGGGACACTTTGTAAAGTTCGACAGATCAGCCTATTCTAAACTGGATATTAACTGTTATGTGGAAAGTTGAACCACTTTCGAAGGAAACCGACTTTTATTTTGATCTTTGATTTTCCTGATTGGTTTGCATTCCTGACCACCGTTTCGTACTTTTTAATTATTTTCCTATCTTGTTTCGGCAGAGTTTCACCCAGAACCCCACTTGCTCAGAATATCTCCTTACTTCCCTACTTCTGGGGCACAGTGAACCTGCTTCTCCGCAGTGTGCGCTGAGCCGGCCTCCCGCACCTGGGTCCCAGCACATCCCCATCTGGGAGGCCCGGCGGGGCAGGTTAGGGACGCGATCCTTCAGAGCTGGAGCGCGGGCACCAGGCGGGCGGCGGCTTGGCCTGGCAGAGGACGGGTGCCTCGGGGTTGTCTAACCTGTGTGCCACCGAGGATAGCCCTCTAACTCGGGGAAGATGCATTTTAAGCCAGCGTCCTCTAACAGAGAGGAAAAGAGCTTCCATCGGGAAACAAGGCTCCCGCCAGGACGTCACCCCTCGGCCGGCTCGGCCTCTCATCCCAGCACACGGCTCCGCGATGCCTCGGAGCACCCTGCAGCGCCTCCGCGGGCCCCGGCTGACCAGCCCGAGGCCTGGCTCCTCGGGAACAGCACCTGCGGCTGCCCGATGCCTCCTTCAGAAGCCGCATTCCGGCTCGGACCTGTGCCCGGCGCTGGCCGCAGGAGTGACCACCCTCGTCAGCGGGCCCAGGACGTCTGAGGCCGGCTCCTGCCTCTGCACAGATTTCAGGCACTGGCAACGTGAGCTGGTTATCTCACGGGGCCAGAGGGGAGCAGGGCTGTGTCCAGGGAGGTTGTGGGGCCCTTCCTCATCCCTGCTCTCCTGGCCTCGGCTCCGACCTCCCTAACATAAAGGCCCGCAGCAGCTCTGCCTCACAGTGGACCCCACAGGAACAGCCCCCACCCCAGCTCCTGACTGCAGCCACCTCTGTTTTGGGGCTAGATAACCGCTGACATCTCAGGACTGAGGAAGCAGGCCTCCTCGGCGGAAAGCTGCCAGAAATGCCTCAGTTACTGTCCTCTGCATTTGGAAATATTGTAGAAAAAACAGATGAGAGGATAAAGAAAACATGGCTTCTACACACCGTGGAGTTACTACTCTGCCACGAAGAAGGACAAACTTGAGTCATTTGTAGGAAATGGATGACCTCGAGAGAGAGCGGTAAGTGAAATGAATCAGACACACAAGCATAACTATCACATGGTTTTTCCTACATGAGAACCCCAAAATATAATTAGTTTAAATGATAAAATAAAAGAGCTTAGAACATAGGGAGACAAATCTTTTGCAAATAGGAAGGGGACCAGGAGACGGAGGGAGAGAGGGAAAGGGATGACAGAGAACTGAGATCTGTCGGTTCCAGCACCAGCTCTGCATGAGAATCACTGTGTACTGCGAACACACTGACAAAGCTCAGCGCTGTTGCGCTGGTTTTTTGAGACAAGGTCTGGCTCTGCCGCCCAGGCTGGCCTCCAGCTCAGGCCGAGCCTCTCGCCTCGACGTATAACAATTTCTTAAAGGACGAAAAGAGTAACGCTGTGTCACTCCGCCTGTCAGAGAGCTGCTGCCTTTAGACATCCGGAACCTACGCCACGCCCCGGGGTGGATCACGTAGCGCACGTGAGCCCGTTAACTGACAGCTCCGGCGTGAGCGGCACGATCGCGGCTCCCAGTGCCTCTCACAAGTGCCCCGCAGTTTTGTAGACTTGGTGCAGCACGTCTGTGTGGACAGAGGCCGTGCTCAAGCAGACTCAGTCCATTGCTGGCAGCAGGGACACAATCAAACCTGCTGCCCTGGGCTCCTGGAGACCACTTAGGCCAACGGTGATGGCCAAGTCCACTGAGAGGCCCAGGGACCGTGTGTGCTGGGTCCCCAGCACCCGGGGCCCAGCAGTGATCTGATCATCACCGAACACAGCCCTGCCGTCCACGTGAGCACCACGGTCTCACGCCCGCCTGCTCATCCACGCTCCTCTCCCTGGTCAGCCGTCGGTGCTCCAAAGAGCAGGCTTGATAATCCTGTGAGTACTTCGGTCCTAGCCAGCCACGCAGCACAGGCCTGTAATTCCAGCACTCTGGGGGGGCTGTGGCCGGAGGATTGCAAGTTCAGACCCAAGCCAGACTCTAAGTTTAGAGACTCAGCAAAACCCTCCCTAGAAATAAAAAATAAAAAGGGCGGGGGTGTAGCACAGTGTGAGGGCTCCAAACTTCAATGTTAAAAACAGCAACAAACACATTACCACTGCCCCGCTCTGCTCCCGTGATGGCCCTCTGTTCCCCCCACGCCCCCCCCCTCACGGTATTCCCCCTCTGGCCTCCCTGGGTGAGCCCAGCCTTGCTACTGCCACCGCCCTCCTCCCACCACCACCGTCTCTATCCCCTCCCCGCTTCCGTGCCCTCCGCAGGCTGCATCGTCCTCTAGCATGTTATGTTCCGCTTGTTTATTCTGATCATCATGCGTCTCCCCTGGCTAAAGTATAAGTTCCCTGAGGGTAGGATTCACAACTGGCTTCGTGAACTAACGCGCGTCCTCATGGGCTAGAGACCGGCCAGCTCATACAGGTGTGCAAAACCATTTTTCCAGAATAAGTGAGTGGCTGAGTCTGCCATCGATCACTGGGGCCCATCATCTGTCTTCCCCACACCCCAGCACCGCCTGCTGCGGCCACCCCGCCCCTCACTGCACCCGCTCCCTGGCGTGCGGTGGCTGAGCAGGTGGACACGGGTACGGAAAGGCACGTGGTCCGTTCCAGCACCATCCTGGTATTTTACTTAGGGAACTCGAGGACTCGGGATGATAGGAAATATCTCTTTCTCCCAAAAATGTACAGACTCCTCTCTGGGGGACCGGGAAGACAGTAGGCTTGGTCCTCAGTGTGCTGAGCTCTGACCCTTGGAGGCACGTGCTCACTTACCCTCACCGGGTCTCCAGGCTCCTGTCCCCAGCAGTGGTAATGTCTTCGCCTGACCCTGATCACCACCAGTGCTGTCGCAGCCCAAAGCCGCGGGAGGGCGCTTTGTGGATATTAAGGTGCTGCAAAATGTAAGTGGTTTAATTAAATTTTCTTTCACTGAGAACATTGTCACAGATTCACACAAGTGGCGGGTACACAGATGAACCATTTCACGCCCACTCAGACAGCCATAAAAAGCAAGCTACCCAAAAACAAATGAGGAGGACGCGTGTAAAGGGGCCAGTTCGAGCTGGGGCAGGAGGAAGGGAAAGCTCTGCGACCAGCCCAGGCTGCTGTGCCGGCTGCTCTCACTGGGACTGTGTGACCTGGCTGATCAGCACACTCACGGGGTAGAGGCAGGCAGGGATGTGGCCTGCTGACGCTGGCAGCCCCCGCAGGTAAACTGCAGGGGAGGCCTTTAGGACTCTGGAGCAAGGCTGGGTTGTCATCTACAGACAACTGTTCTCCCTCTGAAAAGCAGCTGGTGCCCTGCTCCTTGGGTGTGAGTGGCATCTGAACACCAGCTCACCTGGTGGGAGACCTGTGTGCCCTGATCCACTCAGCATGGACCAGGTGCTATTTGAGCCCCCGAGTCATAAAGTCAGATGTGCACAGCAACAGCCCAGCATCAAGTGGGAGCGGTATATTTGTGTGTAGACCCAAGCAGGTCTGCAAGACACAAGTAAGTTACATAAAGCAGAGGCCCTGATGCCCATGGTTCCTACTCCTGCTCTGCTGCCTTCTGTCCCCAGCCAGTGGCCTCATGGTGCGCCTACTACAGTTACCTGACAGAGGAAGAGGAGACGAGGTCCTGGTTTGCAGATGGCTGTGCACATTATACGAGCACCACCCGAAACGGACAGCTGCAGTCTACCGTGTTTCCAGGCCATCCTTGGAGGACAGTGGTGAAGGGAAATCTTCGCATCAGGTAGAACTTGGGGCAGTCAACCTGTTTGTATATTTGGCCTGGGTGAAAAAAAAAGGCCAGGTATGTGACTATATCCTGATCCATGGGCTGTCACCTACAGTCTGGCTCGAGGGTCAGAGACAGGGGAGGAAAATGCCTGGATAATTAATGATAAAGACATTGTGGGAGTGTACATGAATAGGTCTCTCATGTAGTCAAAGATGTGAAGATATTTGTGTCCCATATACATGCTCAACAAAAGGTGACCTCAACAGGAATTTAATAAGCAAGTGGCTAGGATGACCCATTCTGTGGCTAGCAGTCAACCTCTTCCCTCGGCCAGCATCTACAGACAACAGTTATCCAAGGGTCTCATGAGCAGAGTGGACATGGTGCCGGGGCGAGAGGGCTATGCATGGGCTCAGCAACACGGGCGTCCACTCACAGCCACTGCTGAGTGTCCAGCCTTCCAGTAGCAGAGACCAACAAGAGTCCCTAGCATAGTACTGCTCCCCAAGGCGATCAGCCTGTGACCTGATGGCAGGTTGGTTGTATCAGACCACTTCAATCATGGAAGGGGCAGCACTTGTCCGTACTGGAACAGAGACTTATTCTGTGTGTTCATTTGCCTTCCCTGCATGTAATGCTGCTGCAAAAACTACCACTCATTGTGGAATGCTTCATCTGCCATCATGATGTTCCTAACAGCATTGCTTCTGACCAAGGAATGCACTTCATGGCCAAAGAAGTGTGGCCAAGGGCTCACACTCGTGGAGTTCACTGGTCTTACCACATTCTCCACTGCCAAGAAGCAACAGGATTGAAAGAACAGTGGAATGGCCTTTTGAAGATGCAAGTAGGGGGGCTGGGGATTTAGCTCAGTGGCATCAGCACCTGCCTCGAAGATGCAAGTACATGATCCAGGCAAGAGGACAAATGGCCCAGAATCGTCAGGAATAAAGTTATAGGTCTGCAGGCAGGTAAAGAACCCTGACCTGCTGAAGAGCTTGCTACCAAATGTGTAGCAGAATAAGGTAGTTATAAACACCTACGATGCCTGCATGGCCCATTACAGAAACAGGATTGTAACTGCATAAGTATTCTTTCCTATTTTGTTAATATTCTTGTGCATATATACACATATATTAAGCAAATATCTTTTGTTTTCTTTTTTTGCATGCCTGCAACATGTAACGTAACACAACTGACTTACTATTGGGACTGAAGTATTGTTTAACCCACATCATAGTGTTTAAGCTATGGAATGTCAAGAGAAGTGTAAGCATCACCCAAACCAAAGCCTCACCTCCTGTTTGGGAGAGGGAGTGAGTGCATTTCCAGTTACATAGAGGACAGTCCTGTCATGGTGTGTAGAATACGAACTTGCGATTGTTTTTATCTGGAGGTTAAGTGTCTTTCAAGGTGACGTGTTTGCCTGTCAACTTGACAGATGGTGGGTGTGACCGTTAATCATGAGTGTCAACATGATTGCATTAAGAAATGCCTAGCAGATCTGTAAAGCACACTTCTGGGGTGTCTGTGGGGCTGTCCTCAGAGGTGATTGGCATGCTGGTTAGCAAGCTAAGGGCAGAAGCCCCACCCTAATTGTGGGTAGCAAGACCCAATAGCCTGGATAGAAAAAGCGGAGACGGAAGATGTCAGCCTGCATTTGAAAAGCCCCATCACGCTGGAGCCAGTGCATCTTTCGCTATTGCCACTGCTGTGGATGTTAGACTGCAGCTCCCTCTGGCTTTCGGCAGGCACTCACAGCAGCAGTACTCCGTGGGGCTTCCGGACCTTCAGTGATGGTCTGACACTGTGTCCCTGATCCCTCTTGTCCTATAGTTTCCAGCTTCCTGGACTAAGCAGCTACTGGGTCCTCTGTCTCTCCAGCATGGAGACCGCCACTGTGGACTGTACTCCCATGATCTGTGAGCCTATCTAATAAGCCCCCTTATGTAAATATATGTATTTTCTATTCTTTCTGCTCCTCTGGAGCACCTGCGCACATTGGATGGAATGTAAAATAATGCCACCGTTTCGAAAACTAGTGTAAGAGTTTCTTAAAGAGTGAAACACAAAATTGTTATAGGACTTAGCAATTAAATGCCAAAGAACTTGCCCAACAAAAATAAAAACATATGAGACAAGATTCATATGAGTGTTCATAGCAGCATTACTCATAATACCAAAAAACCTGGGAACGGTTTGCTCATCAAACAGGGACTGGATAAACAACTGTATCCACACAGTGGGAAGCTACTTCGCAATGAGAAAGAAGGCACTGCTGATGTGTGCTATACCACGGACCAACCTCAGGACCTTATGCTGGGGGCACCAGCAGCAACAGCAGAAGTTCCTCCAAACAGCTGCTTTGTTCACCACTCTGGGGATTAACCAAAGACTCACAATGATCTGGGATATTTTTGTTCAAGGGAAAAAGTTGAATTGCAGACAAACACAGAGATTCTTTGTTATGCTATTCCTAACCCCCTCTGTCCAGCAGTGCAGCCATGAGTATCAGCAGCCCCTGTAACAAAAAAACTGCAGCATTACAACTGGAGAGGATCAAGGAATGTGGAGCCTCCCCAGGTTCCCATCCAAGGGAAGTGCGATTACTTGATGGGAAGAGCAGTTCCCCGAGAATCTCCACTCATGGGATTTATATGCGAGCATTTGCCCTCAGCCCTGACTTTTACTGAAGTGTCCTGCTCTGCAGGGCTGTTGTAGCGCTCCATTGCTTGAACATGTAACTGTCTGACAGGCAGTATTACCGAGTGGTGCTACCACAAGGCTGAGCAGAAAATGGCAAGGAAAATGTTCCTGAGTGAGATACGCACCGAGGGGGTTGAAAAGCTCTGATGGTATTTTTGGTTGATTATAAGGTTGTGTGCAGGGTTTGCAAAAGACAGTGAAAGGCCTGAAAAGGTCCTAAACTCTCACCTTAGGGCTTAAGGCTCTGACCAACCCAGAGGTGAACATTAAGGCAGAATCTTACACTGGCTGAGTGTAGAAAGCATCTTCCCAGGTGCACACAGCACATCTGGACAAAGACTGGGAGATCTCCAGACACACGTAAGGACATTCAGTTGCTTGCAATAGCTGACTACTAAGCTAGCAAATACAAATTATGTATTTAGCTAGGAAGTCACTAAACAAATAACTACCAGCAATAATCACAAACACCAAGGAGGGAACAGAATTTGATTTCCAGAGTAATATTATGTAACTTAAAATGTCCAGTTTTCAACAAGCAATTATTACCCATGCAAAGAAATTGGATATTTGACTTAAGAGACTAAGATTTAATCAGCTATTTTAAATGCAGTCAAAGAACTCAAGGAACCCACATCTAAAAAACTAAAACAAAATATGGTTTCATCAAAGAGAAAATACAAAGAAAGCAATAGATACTATAAAAAGGATCCAAACAGGAAGACTGGAGTTGAAAAATATAATAATGGAAATGAAAGCTGCAATAGAGAATCTTGGCCATGGATTTGAATAAGCAAAAGAAAGAACAAGGACATAAGAATACAAATTGAAATTATCCATAGGAGAAACACTAAGGAAAGCAAAGAAAAATGAACAGAGCCTCAGGGCCCTGTGGGACTCTAGCAGGCATGTAAACACATGTATCATAGGACTACTAGGATAAGAGGAGAAAATAGAAGACCAGAAAAAATTATTGGAAGAAATATTGGCTAGAAACTTACCCAAATTGATGAAGTACATTAATCTACACATCCAATCTGCTCAACAAGCTCCAACTAGCATAAAATCAAAGCCATTCATGCCTAATACACTGTAATCAAAGTGTCAAATGCCAAAGGTAGAGAGAATTTTGAAAGCAGGAAGACGGGATGTTTATCACAAAAAGGAATTCTCAGTAAGATTAACAGCCAACTTCTCATCTGAAACCTGGGCACACTCCATCCTGGAAGACAAGAACTGCTACCCTGGCAAGAGCATCCTTCAGAAATGAGTAGAAGTTAGCAATACATTTGCCAATAGCTTAGGTATTGTCTTGGTTACTTTTCTCTCATTGCTGGGACAAAATACCCAAAACCTAAAATGAAGGAAGGAAAGGTTTATTTAGCTCACCGTTTGTGGAGGTTTCAGTCCATACTCAGCTGGCTCTAAGGCAGGGTGGCATGGCCCAGAGCAACACTTCAGGGCAGCAGGCAACAAAAGCAGCCAGAACAAAAGGGGGCAAGAACAAGCCTTTTTTTCTCCCTTATATTATAGTGCTACACCCTCCTTTATATTATGGCAGGTATAATATAATATAATATAATATAATATAATATAATATAATATAAGGGCCAGTGTACCACTCACAGATCTCTGTGCCCTCCTCTTGCACAGGATGAGGATATTTACAAAGTAAGAACCCTGGTTCCCTGCTGAATCCCTTAGTTAAATTTCTAAATTTCTCAAATTGATAATGTATCAATCATAACAGGTATCTACTCACATTTAGCAAAATGTGAAATTATAGGGGATTTTTTATGAAACATAAAAAGGATTCAATATTAACTGTATATACTTATTAAATTTTGATATTAAGCAAAAGACTTTTGCCACATCTTTAGATTAATATAGACACTTATTTCAGAAGATATATTATGAACATCATCAAAGTTATTTCAGGTCATAGAGGAAGAAACTTAGGAGTTCACCCACCAATGGGCTTCATAAAACCTCCAGAGAAAATGAATTAAGGCAATGTGCTCATCTGATCCAAGTATTTTTTTTTTACCTAAAATCAGAATCAGATGTTTCTGTGCATTGTTTTTCAGCACTATAATTTCCTCAAAAATGTGTTTGTGTATTTAATTTGGCATAGTGACACAATTTTAGCAATTCTGCTTGAAATACTTATACTAAAAAAAGAAATACTTATACTAATATAGTTAGAAATGTTTTCTATTCCCTGAACACATACACACACACACACACACACACACACACACATTATGTTTGTTTTTGATCACTTTCTATCTAAGTGAGAAGCAACTGAGTTGACAAGAACTAGATAAGATTACGAAGGAGCTGAATTGCCAGGCATGATGGTGCATGCCTGTAATCCCAGCACTCAGGAGGCTGAGGCAGGAGGATTTTTGCAAATTCGATACTAGCCTGGGCTACAAAATGAGCTCAAGGCCAGCCTGAATTGCTTAGCAAGACCCTGTCTCAAAAAGAAAAAAAAAAATAGCAGATGATAAACTTTTTAAAAAATGCCTCAGCCTTTGTTGATTTATTGTCTGTTTTGTTTTGTTGGTCTTTTTGAGACAGGGTTTCAGTGTACAGTTCAGGCTTGCCTTCAACTCACTTTGTAGCCCAGGCTGGCCTCAAACTCACAGTAATCCTCCTGCCTCAGCCTCCCAAGAGCTGGGATTACAGGCATGTGCCACCATACCGGGCTACTGTCTGTTTTTTCACAACCGTAAATTTGAATTCTGAAGTTGAACCAGATTATAACTGTTACCATTACTGAATATCTCCTTGAGCCAGGTCTGGTGTTTTCCCAACAGCCCAGAGGCAAGAGCATCATTCTGACAAAGGCTCCATGAAGGCAGGTAAGACTTTTTGCAAATAGGAAAGGGACCAAGGGATGGAGGGAGGAGGAAGAGGAGGAAAAGAATTAAAGCATGTTATGTGAGTATACCAACATTATGTACTGCAAACCCATACTAGGAAAATTAAAAATAAGGAAAGCAGATGAGAAGGCCCCTGATGAGTAAGAAGGGCGTTTCCAAAAAGTTTGGGACAAAACCAAGATGGGAGGCTAGAAAATCAGCAAGGCCCAAATCACACAGCGCTTCCCTGGCGGCAGCAAGTGCTCTGCATGTTCTCCAAGGAGCGTGGTCACTGGAGGCTGCTACAGTAAGGAGAGGGGGATGGGGCATTTAGCTCAGTGGTACAGCGCCTGCCTGGCAAGTGCGAGGTCCTGAGCGCAATTCCCAGTACGAAGAAGAAGAAAAAGAAAGAAGAAAGAAGAAAGAAGAAGAAGAAAAGAAGAAGAAGAGGAAGAAGAAGAAGAAGAAGGAGAAGGAGAAGGAGAAGGAGAAGGAGAAGAAGAAGAAGAAGAAGAAGAAGAAGAAGAAGAAGAAGAAGAAGAAGAAGAAGAAGAAGAAGAAGAAGAAGAAGAAGAAGAAGAAGAGGAGACTGGGTGTGTCATTGCTGGGAATTTACCAGCATTCCTGATCTGGCTTAGTTGTATAACTAAATATTTTCTTCACTGATGTTATTGCTCTCCTGCAATGAAGCTGATATGATCTTTTTGCCCCTCGGTATTTTTATTGCACTTTTTAAAATCCAAGGTTAATGCACAATTATATACTCAATGCAAAAACAATTTTAAACGTAAAATGGAAAGTGAGCATCTGCTTTTGTCTACTACAAAACACCTCATGAAAGTGAGGGGGATCTGGATCCTGTTGTTATACGTTTACAAATCAAAGTGCAAAACTGAAAAAGCGGTCATCGGATGTTCGGGGTCTTTTGTTTATAAATGTAAGCCTGTCCTTATTAAACATAGTTGTAGCTGTGGTGGGCAGGCAGCTGGACATTTGCAGCCTCAGGGACAGAGGACACATGTAAGTAACATACTTTGTTATAGCTAAGCAAAGACACAAAGACCTCAACATTTAATGCATTTTTAATCACTTGTTGTGTCTGAGACCTAAAGTGACCCCACAGAACACAATGGCATCTTAAATCACATTCTTTCCAATACATCTGGCTGACTATTCGCAAAACAAGGCACACAGCATTCCTGGCTTCCATGGCCCATACCCAATGATACCAAAAAGGGGAACCTTCTTTTAACATGTTCAAAACAGGGCAGTAATACATGTGTCTCACTGCTGGGTGGCTTGAACCACCGGTGGCACATGCATGACTGTCCTATGCGTGACTATACCACGTCAACCTCTAGCAGTATAAGCCACCCAGTGAAGCAGTCATGCATGGACCACTGGTGGTTCAAGTTGGCAGGGACTGCTAAAGACCTTCCCTCTCTGGGCTGAGAACTGATACAGATTCTTATGCTTAAGACCCCAAGGAAACACTGGCCATTGGAAAGGGACACAGAAGACATTTTTGAGAAATGAACTTCTAAACACCTTTAAGAAAATGTCATTAATTCCCTGAATGCTGAGAGTGACCTGTGTGCGAATAAAAAGGTGTCCAGATGCACATACTTAGTGCAGATGTCTTTGTGACACTGCCCCCTCCTCACTTGAGAGCACGATTCTCTCCTTTAAAACAAACTCAGCCTGTGCTTCTGCACGACCACCTACCTGTGTGACTCGGCTGAAGTCTTCCACCAAGGGCACAAAAGAACCAAGCATCAGGGAAGGAGGAGCCGTTCAGCACTGCACCAGGACCTAGCTTCCCAGGACAGCTCTGCTGGCAGACGTAGGACTGCCTCAGTGATGTTTTGTTGAATGTGTCCCACGTTTTCAAAATATTTGAGAGTGCAATGTATTTGCTTCAAATATATTGTAGATGTGAAAGGAAATGTTATAGACTGGGCGACCTGCTACATTAGGGTACCATCAAAATGCAAACAGGGAAGTGTGGGGGGCAGGGGGTTAGAACCAGAAGTTTAAATAAAAGGTAAATAATAGGAAACAGGAAGCAAATGAGAAGGGGATGAGGAAGGAGGAAGGAAACAGGGGCAGTAAGAGGAATTAGGATGTGCTATGTACATGTACCAACTCCCGTGATGAACACCATCATGATGTACTCCAAATGTGCACTAACGCTAATTTAAATTTAAATTAAAACATAATGGCAACTTATTTCTCACAGCTCTGGAGGGTGGAATTCCGAGATCACGCACCAGTATGTTGGGCTCCCGGCAAGGGCTCCCCCTCCAGATTCACACGGCTGCCCTCTCACTGCGGTTTTGCAAGAATTTTCTGTCTCTGGAAATAGACCTCTGGTGTCTTTTCCTCTTCTCAGAACAACAGGCAAATGAGGACTCAGTCTCATGATCGCCTTTACGCTTAGTAACCTGCTGGAAGTCCTGTAGCCCTGCAGACTAGAGGTTCAGCCTTCGGGGCTCGGGAGGACACAGCTGGGTCCACAACAGCTTCTTTCTTTTCCCTGCAGCCTTGGGGAACATCTCTGTCCCTCTGTACTGCTGGACTGGAACATGAACTATTCCTCTGGTACCAGCCCGGGAGCTCTTTTACCCAAAACGCTGACTGAGGCACAGATGGCAGGCGGTCAGGGGAGTATTAAAGGCTGGTCACGGTGTCAGTGACCACGAACCTTAGACGCCCATCGCTCCTGTGCCGAGGCCAGCAGACACAGCAGTCAGGACAGCACTCCAACTCAGAGCCGGAACAAGGAGTTCTGGGGTCCCTGCTTCACGCTGGACCCCAAATGCCAGGAAGCTCAACTTTCACCTTGTAATAAGTTTTCAGTTATTTCAGTTATTTCAGTTTCACCACATAGTGCTGTCAAGCAGTGTCCGAGTCCTGCCTTCGTCCTCCCTGTCACCCTTCCCCAGGGACTGGGGCGGCAGAGGCAGAGTGTGCGCCCCCATCATGGGGTTGGCCCGCCCCGTCCTAGGCTCAGAACTGGATCAGTTTGAGACTTCAAGTCTCCGTCTGACCTTCGCTTCTTCTGTTTCCAATCTGTCAACATCCTGAGCATAGAGTTCATTAAAACCAGTGATGCTTGCCTGCCCCGGTGCATCAGTTGGAATTTTTTAAAGGGTTAAGGGTTGGTATTGGATGATGAATAACCAGGTAATTTCTCCTCTAGGAGAGATGAGTGAAACACACTACCAGAAGGAATTAAATTAAAGGAAAAGAACTGAAAAGATTAAAAGCCCAGGTGAACTGCTGAGGGCTTGTGCCCCAGAGGACCGAGGGAAGACTTCCTCTACCGCAGGGCTCCAGCCAGCACTCCGGGCAGAGCTCTGGCCATGGTGCTTTTTTTCTTTTTTTAAATTTTATTCAAAGAGAAAAAAAAAAGAAAACAACCAAACAAAACAGAAAAAGGGTAGCAACAATACAGAATTCCAAAGGCAAAAAAATGAAAGAACCACAATAACAACAACAAAACAAAAACAAAAACACTAAGAAATCGCCACTTGATAGGTTACATACTGTCATCATTGGAAATAGTTGTTCAAGTTACAAAATTAAAGCACACAAAGTAGACA
>PVJX010012465.1:0-50241 GCA_004027295.1 Dolichotis patagonum
CATGTAGTAGTTTAAAGCAAAATACAATTCTCAGTCCTATTTCAGAGATTTTATGGGATGCAGAAAGAGCTCATGGATATCTCTTTGTGCCCAAGAAGGCATAAATTCATTAAGAAGAATTTTAGATTCTGTATTCCATTCCATTTACCCAGAGGCAGGAAATTCCAACTAAATGAAGGTAGAAAGCAAACTATATCTACAAATTATCGATTGCTGGTAGTAATTATTATTTAATATAATACTATATGTATATGTAATAAGTTTACATAAGCTTATTCTAAATTCAAATTAGGTTATTTCTTAATATTGTCTACTAAAAAGTAGACCTTCTAATCAAATGGTAAAATATTTGAAGTTTTCAGTTCTTTGACTAGCATGCCTACTGAAGGATATGATTTGTTTGCATCTCTCAGGTCCTTTGCTATTATGATTTCCAAATTTATGATTAAACAAATGATGGCAAGATGATTCAGTGATCTTGACATTCAATTTTATTTAAATTTTTAAAAAAATATTGTGGTTCCATTTAAATCACAACTTATAATTCTATTTAACATAGTTAAGTTGCACTAAACATCAATTTAAAAGAAAAGCAGAAAATGGCAGAATATTTTCTTCATTGTGGGTGAGAAGCAGAAACCATACTTGTTCACCAGTTCTGCTGAGTCTCCACTGTATTCACACAGTACCATCCTAGGGAGAGCTGAGCTAAATGAGTCAGTATGTTAATTATGTGCTCTGGGAGCACAAAGAAGAAATGAAGAAGCTATTACCTTCCCAAGTTTTTCAGGTAATGAGACCCACTTCTAGAGATATGTGGCACTGTACCAGAATCTATCATGAGAATGAGCTTTGCAGTAAAATGCACAGAATTAATTTTTTAATGAAAATCCTCCACTGGTATTCTAAGTCAAATCCACCTGACAAATGTCACTGGGCAATGTCATTACCAGTTAACCAGCACAATGTCTTAGAACAGATGGGATAGGGATGCATTTGAGAAGTGAGACTGGCTAATTTCAGCTACCCCCCATGAAAAGGAAATAAAATAAAATTGGCTCCATGTCACTCAAACATGACAGTACTTTGGATTTTTCCCCCATGATGTTTTTTAGCCTTGAGGCAGATATGACAGGCGCCTTATTAAATTCCAAAAATAAATGTGGAACAAGAAGGCAGTGCATTCCAATGAGACATTCAACTTGTTAAAATGCAACATGCATAAAAATTGGCTCATCTTATTTTTAGCCACCATCCTCATCATTTTAAATCAAAACGGAAATACAATATTTGTTAGCACACACTAACTAAAAATAATTCAAAGTTCTCTGATTTTTAAATAAAACTTAGCTATTCATTTGTTTATAAGTTCTTAAACTGGGAATTTTAAAGACTCCCCTTGATATTTGGCTCAGGTTAAAATGGAAAGGTTTATGGAGCGATTCTCAGTCTATATTTTAGCAATACCCATCCACTGACAGCTCCTCGGACAAATCCAATGACACCTAAGGAACCCGGATCTCATCCAAGCTGTAGAGTTTAATGTTTCTCCCTCAAATTATTAAGACACTAGCTAGTCCAAGAATGTGATATTTGCCACCTTCTTCCCTTCTGACATATGTAGCATTTTATTTAATTATTCAACCTCACACACTAATATCTAGAAACGTGTGTCTTCTAGTAGATTTCCTGTGCTAAGGAAAGGGAGCCTTACCTAGTGTCATACAGAGTACAACATCTAGCCTGACTCTTTACATCAAGAGTTAAGTAAATGCTAGAATGATCAAGAACTCATAGTCTAATTCCATAGTCATGGTTGTTTCTTCAGTTTCTTATATATTCAGGTACTTTGAGTTGACATGCAGGAGCTGAGTTGTGAGGAAAAGGCTGGGGAAACCGTCTTTCACTGCATAACAATGAGAAAAGACTTGTACATTGGAATTCAGCATATCATAATTATATTTAATGGTAACCATTTCTATGAAAGCAGCAATACTAGGCCACATTATCAATCAGAAAACTGAAATGCAGGGAAGAGATATCATTTCTATAAAGTCACTCGCAAGTGAGGGATAGTGTTAGGCTTCAAGATCAAGTATTGTAATGACAAAAACTAATACTCACACCTTCAATTATTCCAGCTCCACAAAGCACTAATGCATCTATCGAGGAAACTAGAGGAGACGGGAGTAGCTATGCAAAACTTTCACTAGCCACCTCTATTTGTCCAGCTGATTTTCTCTTATAAATTAAAATCTGCACAGTGTGAAACTCTCCATGTCCAGCTCCAGGGAGCTCCAGGAGAGGCATCTCCCTGGAGACTGAAGTGTTGGCACAGTTACCCGAGAGACCTCCCAAGTCTTTAGGAAAAATAGCATGGGGACCATGCTCAGTATGATGGTACAGCTGGCAGTCCAGATCTAAACAGCGGTCCAGAGTGCTAAATGTTAGCTCCTGTCAGCCCCGCCCAGAACATTCATCCTAAATAATATTTCTCATGCAATAAGCAAATCAGTATTTTGCAATATAGTAAGGTACAGTCTGAAATATGTTATGCAAACCATCATTATTTTAGGGAAAAGAAATAAGATTAACACAAGATTAAAAGGACGGGAGAGGCTTCACTGTAATTGTAATTCTTTCAGCGTGACTGTTGCAACATCCTAGATTAGAAATTTGGGTGAGACAGGTTTGATCAGATATTAGGTTTCTTACGTTCACTCTCTTTCTTTTCTCCCTTTTCTTCTTTCTCCCCCTCCTTTCCTGTACCATTCCTCTTCTTTCTTTCTCTCTCCTCTATTTCGGTCTTCTCTTCTCTTTCTCCCTTCCTCACCCCTCTTTTCCTTTATTTCTCCTTGTCTGATGTTGCTTCTCTAATTTGATTCATATCTTGAGCTAGTCACACTCCACTAGGCACAAATAAACTTTTGCAAGAAAATCTTATATATTTATACACTTTGAAGGATTTTCATCAGATATAAAAAAGAAAGTAGTACAAATGTACATCAAAAAAGTAGACACATAAAGCAGCATCTCTTTCATCATCCTTAGATTTTACTCTGTATGCTAAAGACTATCTCCTGTTCTTCCCTCTACATTTAGTCTTCTTTCTCTGTTTAAGTTCAACAAGAGATCTGTTTTAGGGAAGAGCATTTGCTGTTTATAGCACCCTCTTGTAAACAAGTCATGTCACTGTTGATATGATGTCATGTCTGTAGGAAAGCTACACACAAAGGAAATTCCCACACTCTTCAGAAATAATTTCAGTCAACTCTGAGATTATATTTTGTATCACAGTACCTTTGAGTGTTCGTTTCTTTATTAAACACCTTGCCATGTATGACACTAGATTGAAATTGCTTTAGCCACATCATAATCTCTCCCTTTCTGCTAAAGATATTCAAGCAGAATACATCTTTCAAAGAGAGAAAATTTTTCTTTGCCAAAACTGAACTATACTTAGTTTTCTAAGATTTAGAAAAAAAATATGAAGCTGGACAGAGATAGATGCTGCTATCTCTTCATATGAAAGTCATGATTATGCCTTTTTAAAATTTACATTTTAAACTCTTATCCCATTATTTTTCTTTCTGACACAAACATAAATGTACCCAATTTTACTTGAAATGTGTGAATCTTTAACTCTAAACTCTTTAACATTAGCCTCTGCCAACTGTGATCCATAAGGCAATCCATATTTCAGCATGTATCTGAGCGCTTTCACAGCAGAATAAAAATAAAGGAAAATCAAAGCGAGTTGCTAAAAGAAAGAGCCTATTTTTCCGTCTGTTAGCAAACTATCCACAAAGTACTGTATTTCACAATTTGGGCTTGGTAAATGTCAGTATTTAGCACATCCCTTGACAGTAACCAAAACAAACAAACAAACAAACAACCCCCCCCCAAAAAAAACCACAAAACTATTCACTGGTCACTGAAATAACTTCAACTTCTGACTTTTGGTTCCTCATGGATTTAGTATCGTAGATTTCAACCCTCAAAGGAAGACTGACACAAATGGATAAAATGTTTTCTGCATACTTGGTTTGCTTCCTGGTATTGATTAATCATTACTGCAGTGGCAAAACAGCCCTGTATTCGAGGTCAAAAGACTGATGATTTTATAATAGCTCAGCACCTTTTATTTCCTGCACCCCAGTTTTCTCCTCTGTCTTTTGTCATTCCTAGTGATTTACTGTCTTTGAAAGTCAAATGGACAGTGCTTACCATTTTATTTATTAGTACCATCCTTGTTGGCTAAATGAACTATAGAAAGGCATTTAACATGTAAAGTTTTATTGAAAATAGTATTATCAATAATATCACACAGTAAATTGAATGAAAGATCAGTAAAATAAAACATAGTTACATTTTAAACTACAGTTGCTTATTTTTTTTAATCTGTGTATTTTATGATTTGACGTACAACAACAAATTGAATGATTTGGTTACAAATGACCACCCAAAATATTGTAATATTCATAACAATATTCTTATTTTCATCAAATTACAGGTTTTTGTATAACAAAGGGTTGATTTGTAAGAATTTAGAACTACTTAAATAATTCTTGTGATGCAGATATTGACATCTTGCTACTACTGTATTGGCAACAAAGATCTGGTGAATTGCTCTCTCTGCAAAATGTATATTAATGAACAAATGATCTAATGTGTACAAAATGCAGAGATTCTTCTGTATAAACTTTAAAAAAATATCATTTATTCACTGTTCACTAAGTGATGTTTAGGTGAAATTTGTGGAACATTTCCATTTGAATACTTGTATCTCCCAATTATCCCTAATCCTTCAACTAATCATCAGGGAAAATAAACAAAAAATGGTGATTAGTACAGCTGTAGCTGAGATTGAAAATCATCAAAGTCTGGCCCGGAGTGATGATAAATGAATATAGCCCAGCAACAGAGGAGGCTGAAGCAGGAGGGTCAAATGAAACCGTAAGTTCCACACCAGCCAGGGCAATACAATATGACCCTGCCTCAAAAATCAAAATTTAACAATACATTTATACACAGCATTTGATCCTTGATTGGATATTGGCTTCATTTTAAAAATTAACAAAATAAAATTAACAGGGTCAGTTTTCTTTTAAATTGTCTTCAATTTGATGGGAGGCTAAACTTCTTCATACATCTAGATTGAACTATATTTCCTAAGCATGTCCGTTTAGTTTCATATAACCTGTTCTATTGAGGTAAACATCAGCAGCCTGCCTTCATTAGAAATGTCAGTATTTCCTAAAGTCAGAATGAAAATACAAAATTTAGTTAATTAACAATACCTTTTTAGAGGCAGAAGAAAATCACATACATCCTCAGAATACCAGTTACCTCATGTATCAGCAGGTAGAAAAGAAAAATGGTAAGTTTATGTTAAGGTCCATGTTACCTGCTCCCTTTGTCTTGTATACAATGGGTGCTGGATTTACACAGGCCCAAAGAGTCTGCTGATGAGCTGGGCAACTTGTTTGCATAAGAATACACAGGTATGAAAATTGTGCTTAGAAAAATACAGGGTCACACTGAGTAGTACAAAAATAGCTTCATCTGATTAAATGAGGTATGTAGCTGTAAAAGATAATTGATAGAAAATACAGTTGAAGGTACACAATAAAAAATAGAAACACTGTAAATATTATTTACTCTAATATTTTTCATTCAAATGTACTTTAATTTTAATAGAAATGTTTAAGAAATTTATAATCCATAACTATTCTCAATAAATTTGACAAAATGATTTGCCATACGATGGTAATAACACATACAATCATAACTATTCATAGAGATATTGCCTTAGTTTTTAGTGGCAAGTGGTAGCAAAAAGACTTAGAAAGTTATACTATTTACAAAAGTAAACTGAAAATGGACCAGACTTAAATGCAAAAACATAAAAACTATGAACCTTGTAGATAATGACATGGAAGAAAAATCTGGATGACTTAGATCTTGACATTTTTATACAATAGTGAAGGTATAGTCCATGAAAGAAAGAATTGATAACATGGACTTCACTAACATAAAAAATTTCTATTATGCACAAGATGCTTTAAAAATTTAAAAAGTAAACCACAGAATCAGACAAAATATTTCCAAAACACATAACTGACATGGAATTGTTATCTCAAATACACAAAGACTATTTAAAGCTCAATAAGAATAGATACTGCCTGCAAAAAAATGTTACAAATGTTTTACAAATAACGCACATAGAAGATCTATAAATGCCAAATAAGCATTAGACAAGATTCTCCACATCATTTGTCATTAGAAAAGTGCACAGGCAAACAATAAGATGTCACTATATTTCTAATAAAATGGACAAAAGCTGTAACACTGACATAGGAGTGGATATGAAGAAACAGGAACACTCATTAATTATTGGTAAAATAACAAAATGATATAGCACTCTGGAAGGCAGTTAGGCATTTTCTTGCAATACTAAATCACACAGCAATTTCATTACTTGCCATTTATGTAAAGGAGTTGAACACTTAACGCCTTCCCTGCAAAAAAATGCACATGGATGTTTATCACCCTTCATTCAAAGTTAAGAAAACCCAGAAGTAACAAAGATGGCCATCAGTGAGTGAATGAATAAAAAAAAATGCTTTATCTAAACAGTGGGATGGTATTCAGAGCTAAAAGAAATGAGCTATCAAGCTATGAGAAGGTACAAGCAAGATTTAAATGCATGCTACAGTGTAAAAGAAGCCAATCTGAAAAGACACATTCTATGACATTCCGGGAAAAGCCAACTATGGAGACTATGATTGCCAAGGACAGGAGGTGAGGAATAAATGAACAGATGGAAGAGAGCAGTCTTAAAGCAGTGAAACTACTCTGTATGCTGAAGCTTGCTGTGTAGATGCTGTGGGACACATGTCCAAACCCATAGCATGAACACCGAGAGGGAATCCTAATGTAAACTGTGGATTTGGGGTGACGATGGTATGGAGATGTAGTCTCATCAGTTGTAACAAACACACATCTGTGCTGGAGGATGTTAATAAGGAGGGCAGCTGAACTTGTGTAGAACTGGGGGGTGGATGGTATGTATCCCTACCTGCAGATCAATTTTGCTGTGAACTTCAACCTTGTCTGTAAAAAGTCCATTAATTAGAAAAAATAATAGAATGCTCTTAGCTGATTTTTAAAGCAGAATGAAGTTTAATTATCCATGTTAATACTTTTGAATAACATTTATTTTGGGTAGAAAACATGAAAATATTTGAATATAAATATTCTAAAATCTCTGGGAGTTTAATATATAGTTGAATTGATTCCTTTGTTGATATGTACTATCATAATATTGGGAATTCTGCATCAGCAAATATAAAAAGAGTATAAAAGTGTCACTGATTCAAGTTCATATTTAATGTTTACGTAAATTCTACTTTCATAGTTAATATACTTTCTCATATTAGAGAAATCATAAAGTTTTAAGGGCAGATGAGAACTTTCAGGCCATGTAACATTTTGTTTTATAGATTTTAAAAAAGAATCACTTCTGTATTTCCTCATTAGTCATTATCTTGTACATAATATTTTCTCTCCCACATAGTCTACATTATTCTGCTTTTCTAATTTGAATACTCAATGAAAAAAATATATGATTTTTTGAAATTTATAACATATGCACAAATATGTAATCTATGTAACATACATAAATGTGATACATATACATACAATATGTAAGATATATACAGTACATATAATGTTATAGATATTAAATCATTAAAATGCTGCAATCACCAGAAACCCCCAGATTAAAGTAATGTCATTGCTTCCCTTAATCCTGAAATCCTCCTCCTTCAAGTCAAGAAACACACCTGAAATTCTCCAATAACCACGAATGCCCCAATGTTGAGAAGATAAGTCCTAAATTGACATGATTTGAATTTTTATCATTGAATTTTAATTCTTTTTCTTCTTTAATAAATTCATCCCATCTGATGACTTGTGCAGAAAAAACAAATGCAACACAGACGAGGTACTTACATGGGTCAACATGAGTATTACAAAAGCCAAAGGGATAAAGAGATTGTAAGACCTAATTGTGAAATATTAATAATATTATTTCTTTAAGTTGTTCCATCCTGTCCTTGGAGGATAAACGTCTCTTTCATGTACCAGATAACTTTTTAAATAGATGCATCTTTTTACAGCATTCTAGGCATCTTTTTTCATAGAATGCTGTAAGAAGCAGATTATCTCCTTCATTCACCTGATTGTATTCTTTCTGTCTACATTCACATGAAATGACTGCAGTTTGTAATTCTTGAAGCCAAAAGAAATCCACTGCCTGAAAAGTAATAAAAGCCATGCAGCCATGATTAGTGCTCAAATATTTGACTGCTCTCTCCCTAGAACTCTAATCTCACTTCATTTTAACAGGAGCAACAACCCTAGGGGTCCCTTAGATGGTAATGATGTCACAGTCCCACGGGCAGATGTGAGACAGGGCTCTGAGGGGAGTCAGGTTTGATTTCAATACACAATATGAGCTGTTGCTCTTCTATGAATTTTGACACTGCCCTGGAATGAAGAAAGGATCCTCTTCTAAGCCAACATGGACAAAGCAATATTAAATATTTAATTTCCAAAGGCAAAACCCCACAGTCCCAAAGCTCCAGGAAGGCTAACGGTTCTCTGTCTAGTTAGGCTACACAGAGAAACTGCCAAACTCGGAGCTAATTTGGCTATAAAATACAGGGAATTTATTCAGAAATATTTATAAATCCCAAGGCTATGCTTTACAAACAGAAATATGAATACAATATAGATAGTTTTTAAACTGCAGAAATACAACATGCATGTACCTGGATGATTCACTAGTGGATATTTTGTTTTTTACACAGATGTTAAGCTAAGTGAATTTGAGTTTCATGTAAGTATATTTTCTTAGAAAAAAAGAGTTAAGTTTAATAATGATTAATTGTTCATATTTTCTGTTCTAAAATTGATATGCAAACTTATCTACACAATGTGATTTTAAAAACCAATAAAACTCTACATAAATATTTGGTGAAGCCTTGGTATTTGTTCTTAAGTACTATTTAAAATAATGAGATACATACACATACTTATACATAGTTAACATATGATACTAGTATGAAAATATTGCACAAGTACTACATTAAATGTTGAAATACTGAAATGCACTGATGTTTAATATAGGCATGCAATACACTGGATAATGCCCTTTTGCATATGTGATGGGTAGGATTTCCCTCCTGTAACACAAAAAGCTTACAAAGCAGATGTCTTCTTTGTCCCTGTCACCAGGGCCTCATAGTGCACTTTTGTAGTCTGTTGGCTTTACCAATGCGTAACTGTTTCAGATGTATTATAACCTGTCCATGATTGCTCTGCTGAAGGCAGAAAAATCAGGATTATTTCTTTCACATTATTTTAATTGCATTCCAAAAATAATAAAAATAGGTTCACCTCACTGATATTACTGAACTGTTTATCATATTATTGACTTGGTACTTTCAGACATAGTAAACAACAAGGTAGCAATTAACCACATTAGCTATGCAGAGATGAAAACTGTCCATGAAAATAGGTTTAAAAGTATTGCGTAATCTTGCTGGGGAATTTTTTTGTAGTTTTTACATATAAATGGAATAGATATAGTCTATCTGCTTATGTTACAAACACCAACCTCAGACATAAAAACTTGAATATATAAGGTACACAATATGTGTTAGATGGCAAATGGTATTGGTAATTTAGAAGCCATTGTTTAAGCGGCATAAAGCTAGAAGCACTTTGAAAGTATAAAGAATATTTATATCACTAAATATATTCTAGCACAGTACTATATGCTAATACAGGAGATATTGGGGAAAAAAGAGGAGTGATGTTTTGAGTTCATATGCTAGTAGAAGTTACAGACATATGTAAGTTACCAAAAGACAAGTTAGACAATAAATGTTATATTATTTTGTTTGTTTGTTTGAGACAGGGTCTCTTAGTTGAGGAGGGCCTGGAACTCATTAAGTAGTCTAGGATAGCCTAAAACACGTGGAATCCTCCTGCCTCAGCCTTCCAAGTGCTTGGATAACAAGCTTGTACCACTATACCTAGTCACATTCCCATTATTGTAAATATTAAAAAAGATCTTTCAAAGCAATGACTGAAAAATATAATCGATGGAGGAAGTTTTTTGGTGTACAAAGTAGGAATAATAGCAATGAGACAGATAAGTAAATGAAATATTTTTGAGACCCCATGATTAAAATTACAGCTAAGAAAATGAAATTCAGAGATAAAAGCCACAGAGGAATTTAAGGAAAGCGTTAAAACTTAGGGAAAGGTTTCATGCCAAACATTTCATATGGAGCGGTTTCAAGTTTCCTGAGTCTCGAACCTATGTGCAGTTAGAGAAAAGATAAAGATCAAGGCAGAAAAAGAGACTTTAAAAAAACTTAATGAAACACTGCAGTCGACTGTCTAGTTTAGACAGCAGAAAGAATGGTAGCCATGCAGACCAAAAGTAATGAGTGCATGATCAAGAAAGTGACAGAGAAAATAGAAAGAGGAGACAGAAGCGAGGTAAATGCCAAAGATCTGGGCTCTTAAGTGTCTATAGGTAACCAAGGGAAAGCATCTTGACTGCATATTGCATGAAAGTGTGGAACCAAACAGCCTTAGCTTGTTTGTTATAGAGACGAGAATGAGACTACAGTTAATATGAAATGGATTTCAAGATGGACAAAGCGTGAAAGAAAAGTAGGGCATTTAGAGTGATGATTTCAGTGACCCTCTGATGTGTCACCGTTGGGAGGGAACCCTAACGCAAAGAGTGTAGGTCCCAAAGCTCTGACTTCATCCTCAACTTTCGCAGCATCTGATAAAAGGCATTGGAGTAGCATTTTCCAGACAACTGGCTCTTCCAGATTCCACCGGGTGAGGATGCCACACAGAAAGCACCAGAAATGGACTCTTCAGATACGGAAATGCCAGCACATTGAGTTTAAATGTTCTGGCCTCTAGACATATGAACTAATACATTTCCACTTATAAATAATCCACTCTGTAGTATTTTGATATAGTAGTACAAAAAAAGATGAAGGTCTAATAACCTTGCAGAAAAATTAATATGAAACACTGGCCCAAACAGCAGAGAAGGACCAATCCTTAAGCATTTGCATGGACAATGAAGTTAAGCTATGAGGTTACAGGAGATAGCAAATATGTCAGAGAGAACAGAGAGCCAGGAGCATGGACACTGCTCAAACTTGCTCTAACCATTACCATATATTAGTGTCTGTTTTAGACCTGGTGTTTCATACAAATACATAACAATGTTCTCAGGTTTAAAAAGTCTCTACACATCATTGTCAATGCGTGAAAAGTTTATATTCACTCATCATATTTTCATTTAACATTGCTTCAAACCTAGCTTTTAATGCATCATTGAAACTATGATGAGATTCTCCATTCTCTTGTCTGCCCCTTTCCACTTGTTCTTTCCATCTTCAAGGAGTCATCTTACTTTGATCTTCATAAAATATCCTCTAAAAGAGGCCCAGAGAGTCTCAGTCTGTATGACCCCTGCTGGAGAAGGCAGTCCCACTATACTACATAACTACCTCCATCCACCTTTGCTTTATGTTTAACCAACACTTTGAATTCCATTATTATGTTTGCAAGGTTGCTTTCTTTCACTACCAGCATGCATCTCCACAACATCTGGGACTTCCTTTTGTAGTCACTTTTGTATTTCTGCATGTTCTAAAATTACTACACCTGATCTGTAGCAGGGATGTGATAAGGAATGATTTAAAAAATAATGAATTTGGGAAAGAAGGAACAATAGAGCAAGACTAATGAGAGCAAGAGGACTGACAAAGTATGATAATTACCAAAGATAAGGAATAAGAGACATTAAGGAAGACAGAAGGTCAATAATTTGAAAGCTGCAGAAAACAAAGATTAGGTAAAGCACCAAAAGACTTCAGAGAAAATAGTTTCTGTAAAACTTGAAAGAGACAGACTAGACTTTAGGAGGTTAAAGACATGGCTAAGGCAATCTCCTCCCACAAATTTCCCTGATGAAAGATAATAAGGAGAGATAAAGCATCTGTGAAGATAAAACAAATAGAGATCAAAGAGTCATAAGAGATGAAATAACACTCTAGAGAGGGTGACTGGATAAGAAAACATCTACTCAGGATTTCAGACTGGGAAAAGGGCAGATGCAAGTCTGTCCTAGATTTTTAAGAGAAGACAAGATATAGAATATAATATATTAAGAATTTGTAGATAGACTAGGCATGGTAGAACATGTCTGTAATCCCAGCACTCAAAAGGCTGAGGTAGGAGGAACTTGGCAATTTGGAGGCCAGCCTGGGCGACACAGTGAGTTCAAGGTCAGCCTGAACTGCATAAGGAAATCCTGTATCAAAAAGATTTTTTTAAAAAGGAGAAAAAGAAATATTTATAGCTAAAAAATAAGACATAGATTCACAGATTCAGCATAGCTCACTCCATTTTGTTAGCACCCTAAAGAACGAAGTTTTAAAACTCAAACAAGGGAGCAGGGCAGGCTATTAAAGCACCCCATAAAGACTAAAAGAACTTGAATTGGACACATGATCCTTTCTGCCTAGGAAGCTAGGCAAAAGATCTCTGGATCCTGTGTTTGAAGCCAGCCTGATTCACATAGTGAGACCACATTTCAGAAAACATAATGAATAGATAAAAAAACTGATCTGAGGTCATAAGTATTTTTTATTTTAATATAAGGTTTTTACTCTACTTTAAGATTTTTACCATCAAAAGGTAATGTGATATTACTGAAGAAGATGATTCTTAACTGCTGAGAAAGTAACTGGCAATTTTAAGTAAGCTGCTGTTTATTACCAACCAACCAAAGCACACATTCAATCACACAAAATATTTGCTTTTATAAACTGAAACTTAATTTGCATATTAAGTAGATATTTTAGAAACATGCTGAGAACAATACATGAAACAAAAAATTAGACCTACTAATAGTTCAATTTAAATTAATGGCTTTCATCAGTGGTAATGAAAGAACAATTTGGCATTCAAAAATTATAATTTTAAGGCATATCAGATTTCTGTTTGGAATACTCTTTACAATGAACCACTAAAAGTTTTTCTTCATTTAAAACCTGGTCTACACTTCAGAGCAACTTTATTTTCTGTGTATTTTATGTAGTAGCCAACTTTCCAGTTCTTTCACTAAGCAAATTTGGAAAAGAGACCACTTTGCAGATAAGTCCTCTAGGATATGCTTGAAGGATTCCAATAGAAAAGCAAACTAATATAAATTTAATATGCTCTAAGAATAAGTTTCCAGTTGCTACAGATATATATGCCCAGTTCTAGCAATAATACTCATTCAATTTTCTTTCTCCTCCTGTCTCACATTCACTTTGACACTCAAAAAATTTTAAGTTAATATTCTATTTGTAACTTCTATTTATATTATTTTTGTGTCATTGTGAGAAGGTCACCCAGTATGGGCAATTGAAGGAATGAGTCTAGAATTGTCTGATATAGCTGAAAGATCCTTTTACCAACACTGGGACAAGCTTGCAACAAAGTTCAAGATTTTTAGTCACCACACAAACAATAACTTTATTGTTATGTAAAACGTCTTACACTTTGACTTTGAAATCTAAGAAAAACAGATTAAATAATTTTTACTTATTTATTTATGTATTTTTAGTTTTGGTACTGGGGGGGAATTGAACTCTGACCTCACACTTGCCAGGTAGGCACTTGTGCCACTGAGCTAAACCCCCAGCCCCTAAATGATTTTTTTTTTAAAAGTCTATAAATTGAAGATATTTCCTCATAAAGGGAATTCTCTATATATGTCGAAGAAATAATAAACTTTTGATTTCAATGGATTCAAATATACATTACCCTAAATTTTTAAAAAAAATTACGATTTAAAGAAATAATGGCAGGGCACTGGCTGTCCTAAAACTCATGAGCTAGTCCAATGTGGTCCAGGCATTTAACCTTAAGTCTCAGTTTACCTGTTTAATATACTTATGAAGCTTATCTATGGTAATTTTTCCTAATAAGCAAATTACATTATATATATATTTCATAATTCTGTAGTATAGATTTGAATTGGATGCCAGCTCCATCCCAGTAACCAATAGGTATATCCATTATCAAGCACTTGTGAGAAATATGGTACAAAATCCATGACAAAAGCTTAGAAATTAAATCGGTTTTTAAATGTAAAAACAACTTCTTAGAGAATAATTTCATCAGCTCAGCAGTCTTTAGCAATGAATCATACCCAAAGGACCTAGCAGAGCAATTTGAAATTTATAGTAACATTAGTTAAAATGCAGAGAACTAAAAGTGAGTGGTCCAACTAATTTTAAGTTCATGTTCTATCAGTTTATTAGTTTAGCTTGATGAGCTTATCTAGGCTTGAACACTTGAATACAACAACATCTTTAAGAAATGAGAAATAGTTCTCATTGACTTAGTTCAGTGTTTCTGTATTTTATTAAGATTTTTTTAAAATTTGCAAGTATATTTTTAAATTAAAAATGTGTGAGTGTGTATTAAGCCATCTACTGCACCTTCTGTTTTGGGGGCTTAATGCAGACCCAATTATTCCTGCCATTTACTGCTGTTTGGATGCAACAACACAGAGCAGGTACTGCAGCGTGTTTCTGTAAAGAAGCATCGTGATGGGTGCTTTACCGATTATTTGGATCTCTGTCAAATAGTAACTGAAGTATAAGGAAAACACAATGCAGGATTTAATTGCAGTCTAGCCTCTGCTGTACACACCCACACCCACATCCACAAAGATTTGCAACATTTGCGTATAGTTTTCAACACACGGACCAAAATATTTGTTATGTCTGAGTTTACATAGGTGAGGTAATAGCACTCATCAACCTCTATATACATGCAAAAACTAGTTCCACTATTTTGACTGGCTTTACGGTCAGTGACACGGTAAGGCAGCTGAAAGAACAATCACGTAACCTGACTGACTTGAGCAGATAGCATAACCCGTTTCCTCCCCCAGTCCATCCCGAACTCCCACTTCAACTTAATCCACCTGTCAGTCAAACCCATCTCACAAAATAAGATTGTAGTTGTGCACATTGGATCTGACAGAATTATTGAATGCTGTTCTACAAAAGAAGAAAATCAAGATCACAAAACTCAGTGTTATTTTACACTATCCTCATTTCTTTTTCTTTCCTTAGAAATAGGTTGTTCTGAGGATTTTGTCTCATAGCACTTAAAATGCAGAAATCAAACTTTAGTTGTTTTAAAAAAATTCTAATTTACAAGTCTGAATGTATTATATTTTCTAATACTTGCTTTTGAAAAATCTTTTTCAAATTGATTTATGATAGAAAAATAACATATTTGGAAGTATATTCCTTGACTGTTCTTAGCTGAATCAGAGATATGAAGGAAATTGACAAATTGATGAATTCTGTATATGTATAAATTTTATATGAATATTTATAGACATGTTTTAACAAAATATTATGGTCCCCTCAAGGATAATTTTTATTGGCGGTTAAAGCTTTATTTGTAATATATCTTTGGGTTTGTTATCTTAATTACTAAGAAAGATGACCTCTGTATATTACAAAAAAAGAAAGGAAAGAAGAAAGAATTAGAGAAAGAAAGAAAGAAAGAAAGAAAGAAAGAAAGAAAGAAAGAAAGAAAAGAAAGAAAGAAAGAAAGAAAAGACAAGAAAAAAAGAAAAAAGAAAAACAGGCTGGGGAAATTGCTCAGTGTATAGATCGTGGGGTTGGAACAGAGAAGAAATTAGAATATTCTACTCAAAATAGCGTTAAATGATTTAAACATGTGTTTTTGCTATGTTCAAAATATTTTTATGTTTTCATGAATATAACACTGTAACATTGCATCTCCAATTTTTCATTCTAGCAATTTCCTAGATGATAACAACTGGGATGTTTGGCAGCATATATTTTACTGAGTCTCATGATACTATACTAATTAAAATATTAATTCCTAAAACTTTAATTTAGAAGAAATATGTTCTAAGGTATGTATATTGGACACCTTTCTTTAATAAAATTTGCATAGTATGAAGTCATATAGAAATTGTATTTACGGCTGAAAAATGAAAGATTTTGTTCATATGTTCTTTATACTGTTAATGCATTAAATCCGCTATTATACAGGATTGTGTGCAGGTGAATACACTCATAACTGATTTAGAAACACATGGTATTTTCCTCTATCTTTAGTAAATTACATTATTTTAAATCAGGTTACATAAACATGACCCACAGAAAGCTTTATTTAATTGATATAGAATTTATAAAATAGGTTGCATGGTTTTGCATGGCTGCAAGTATATTAAAGAGATTAAACTTTGAAGAATGAGAGAAAAAAATATAAAAAGACTTCACATAGTCCTGAAATATTGTTGAAGATGTTTCCTCTGAGCAATAAAACCTAAAAGGTATTAGAAACAACAAAATAGAGCTTTTGATCATTACATGCTATGCAAAGTTGGCTGAATTGTAGAATCTGTTAATGAAAGCCAAGTAGGGAGAATATTCTTGAAAAACTCCACATTGTTTTCAATACAATGAAATAATAGGAATTTAGTAGCTGAGATTATTTTATGTCTTCTATTAAAAAGAAAATGCCAATAATAACTTTCGGTACTTATGGAAGGAGAAGTTCATGTACAATTTTAGAGATGCCTGGTAGAGTATCTAATAGTGAAATTAATTCCTTTTTATGCATTATAGTGAAGAAAAGAACAGATACAGAAATTATGTCAAAACATTACATATAGGTATATGCAGGTCATGGTTATATGTCAGATTAATACAGTATCTTCTGTGATTTTTTGTATGTTTGAAATATTCACTATAAACATAAAATGAAAAGTCTGTCTAATGATAAAGTAGACCAATTATGTTACATCTAAGCTAAAATTTAAATATTTTTTCCACACCTGATGAAAACAAAACAAGCCAAAGATTATTGATCAGTGTTGTAGTTAATGTCAGCAGTCTTCCCGAGGGAAAAATAAATGTCTGATTGCATAAAGTATATCTAATCTCTTATCTATATAGCTAAGAATTTTAAGCCTTTAAAATTTGAAACTTATTCACAAATCCTGGCCATTCTGATCATGTAGGCAAAATTTCACTGGAAGTAGAAATATATTCCTACAAAAAGTTAGTTATTTAAAAAGTAAATGAAGTCCTCCATTCCAAATCAATCAAACCAAAAAAGCTTTTTAAAATAAGCTAAAAAGCTATAATAAGCTCTGGGAATACTGTACACTTAACAGAATAGATACAAAGATCATTAATATCCAAAGTGACAATCCTATAGTGCTAGAGGACTATGAGTGCAAGAATACATGCATTTGTGTATACTTTATTAAATACATCTGTAGGACAATAAGGTTGCTTTGTAAAAGAATAAGGTTCAAATGCTGATTGGCATAGTATTAAATTATGCTAGATATCTTTCTCCAAGCATCCTCTTCAGTGAGAACTGGATTTTATTTCATTAGGCAATGTTTTAGTTCTAATACTCAACATTTGTGGTTTGTGAAAAGCATGTTCACTGCCTGTGAACTTGGTCTAAATGGTGAATAGATTTAGAAATTTCAGCCAGAGTTCCAGCCCCTTTCCTGCCCTCCAGGGAGTGAGCTCTCTCCCCTCTAGCATCGCATTGGTTGGAAGCACATTAATGGACAGTGCCTGAGAAATGCTGTACAGTTGGTACTCAGGGCTGTTACTCTAAGGATCTTCTGTTAAAAGCCCTCTAATTACAGTAGAATACCTCAAAAAATAAAAGTGACTCAGACTGATTTATATAAATACAGAAATATACCGCATGTGGATACATTCTAGTAGCAAAAGTATGTATTTCTGCTGCTTAATAAAATAACAAAATTTAAATTGAGACATATCAGTATGGTATGTGTGAAATGTGATGGAAAATTCAGTTATTCACAGAAAAATAATAAATAAAATTCCAAGAGAACTCAGTCAGAATGATATAATTATGCTGATATAAACAACCAGTAAAACTGGAAGACAGTGAGGTTTATATCTTCCCTGTTCTTAATAAAGTTTCATACAAACTACTTTTAAATATGATCCACCTATAAACAGAGTCTAAGTCACAGTTTTCCAAAATGTTGTTTTTTATATTCATCAGTTATATATACTTGGTTAATTAAGTTGACCAAGGTAGTACTGATCTCTACTACATACTTGGACAGAGATTATAATATGAAACTTTTGATTGGGAGTCTAGAGAAGACAGAGAAGGCAGCATTCATTTGGCCATGCGAACGTTTTACTATAAAATACAATGGGTGAGTATGGAAAATTAGTTCTCAAAAGGAGCCAATCTTAGAAAAATATGCATCTAAATCTTGAGGAAGCAAACTGACCTCAATACACATAACCTGAGGGGAAAAAAAGTGGTTTCGTCAAATGCCCTGTCTGGGTGTTCTCTCAGGAAAACAGGTTCACAGTTGTGTAGTCTCCACATATACCATGCATGAGTATTTCATATGTAAAAAAACTGAGGTAATTATGTTTAAAATCTTGAGTTCTCTGTGATGTGAAATATCAATGAAGGTAGACTTACTGTGAAATTTCTTTCAAGGTCTATCTTTTTGAAAGTTTCAACCATTTCAAACTCATAGAACCATTCCTTAAAAGTTAAGCAGTGCAGCTATTGATGAAATAGATTCAGCTCAAATTTTAGCTCCTGTACTGTAAGCACGGTGAGGGGGAATCGAACAGAAAGAGAGCGCTCAGAATATTGTGCACCTCAATGATCTTGCAACCATTTGCCCAGGGCAGCAGGGGAAGAGGTCAGGCATACATTCTATTTGATTCTATTTTGACAGGGTGAAGTGGATTACCAAAACAACTGTTCATGCATATTTAAAGAGGCAAGAAAGCACTCCTTGGGCTATAGCTTTAAATGCTTTGTACACCAGATGTCTGCTTTTAATGGGTCTTCTTATTTAGGAAATGAAAATGAAATTAGGAGTAGACCACATTTTCCCATAGAACAAACGTGCCTATCACATGAAGCAAATGGATATATTGCTGTTCTGTCTCACAAACAGCTTAGAATAAATAAAAAATGCATAAGTGGGAAAAAAATCTTCCAAAAGCATTTAAGAAAACTTTTATAGTGCACATCTGTATAAAAAGATATAGTTCTGAACAGTTGTTTCCAAATAAAGCAAAGAGAATTAGAGGAAGATAAAACAAGAAAGGTAACATGAAAGGAAAACAATTTATTTTGCAAACAAATTCACTCTTACTTGCAAGTTGTAATTGTTCTTTATATTGAACATACGTCTCCATTTTAAAAAGTAACCCTTGGAATAATTTCTTAAACTTTTTTATTACTCAGTGTTTCTCACTTTGAAAATTCTCTGTTATTTTCAAACTGTTCTCTGATGGGTTATTGGTAACCTGTAATCCACTGGCAAAACATATGTTCTAACTAAGTGAGATTAAAGAATTGGCAGCAGGAACATTCCCTAAACTTAATTCTTCCTATTAACAATGAGTGTGTGTGTGTGTGTTTTATTGGAAACTGAACCAAGGACCTTCATATGGAGCTGTACCTCTCCCTGCCCTTTTTAATTCCTTTCCTTTTTTTTTTTTTTTGGAAATAGGTTCTTTTTAAATCACTAATTTCCCAGGCTGTTGTGAAACTTGTTTTCCCTTTGCTTTAGCCTCCCAGAGTGCTAGGATTACAGGCATCATCATCTCTCCTGGCTGAGACACAATAATGTATTTCTATAGCAGGTTTTGGATGTAATCCATAGGTACATTTTTTGAAATAAATGTAACCTTTCTAGTTAGGGTATTTGTAAAGAAAAATAAAGTAATGGAATATCAATTTTAATTTAAACATATATATATATATATATATATATATATGTTCATATTTTTCAAATAACTTGTTTATTTCACAAGAATCCTCCTGTTTGCACTGGGGATATTACTCAATGGCACAGCACCTACCTGGAAAGTGCAATGATTGGGTTTGATTCTTGCTTCAAAGAAAGAAAGAAAGAAAGAAAGAAAGAAAGAAAGAAAGAAAGAAAGAGAGACAGAGAAGGAGGGAGGGAGGGAAGGAGAGAGAGACAGAGACAGACAGAGACAGAGAATCAAGTCTCCTCTTTGGAGAATCTTACAATTTTCTTCCTGTTCAAACAGCTATACTTATATGAACCAGTGAACTGAAAAATACAGACTTGATATAAAGTGTTTAGTGAGTCCTTTTTAGTTTGGAGAAACTGTAAAATGAATTATAACAAAGTCATGTCTCTTGTGAGGTGAAGCGAAGGGAGGGAGGGAAGGGGGGAGAGACACTGTGAAGTAGGCATAGTGGACCTCCAGAAAACTAGATAGTCTGAAATCTGCCGTCAATGCTCGCCTTCCTTCTTATGCACCGGATCCATGACACATCCTACCCAGTGACAATAAAAGCCCTAATTTAACTTAAACCAGTTGAGGGTGCATTTCTGCTGTACTTTGCAAAGTACTCCCAAGAGAGATGGTGTTTCGGTTTACAGAGCCGCGTGGTACTGGCCAGCAGCGTTCTGAGGTTCCCAAGGACAAGGGTGCGCACAGAGGCCCTGGGGAAGAAAGAGCTGTGCAGCAGCACTAGTGAGACCCTCGGTCTTCACGCAGCTGCCGTGTCCCTTGCGGAGATGTGTACATCACATAACTCAAGGCCCACAGGAGAGCTTTAACACCGTCCACGGAAAGGCCGCTAAAAAGTGTGGCAATGCTCAGTGCTAACTTTAACTCCGTCATCCGCATTATATTTTCCATGAATCTTTCCACTCCAACTATTTATTTGATTTCAGAAGATCTGTTATTTGTCCTATACAATTTGGTCATATTTAAGAGGCAAGTGAAATAATAATTAATCTTTTTCTCAGCAAGATGAATGGGTAAATCTGCTATGTAAGACTGAGAGTTCATTAATGTCTAAATGATAAAAGAGATACTAATCTCTCTTCATTATTCAGATGACATTAGTTACACCTACTATGAAAGTTTATTCATAACTTACATGATTTTAAGTATTCTTCATTGGAAGATTCAATGGTTCAACTAAATATTAGGAAAAATGTCCATTTAATCATCTTGACAGAAGAATGCCTTTGTTTTTTAACAAATCATTCATAATTTCTATAACAAATATAACTGGCATTTTTAAATAGGAGAGATAGCAATTTTCTAATATTTTATATTATTAGAAAATGACATATACAAATGAACATTTTTAATATGTGTAAGGTACTGACTTAAATGAGTTAGCATGATTTAAATAATAGTTTTATGGCACCCTCAAAGTAAAATTTCTGGGAGGATGTATAGATTGTCAGTGGAGGTCGAAGGGTAATTTCTGTTTAAGGAGATCTGGCAATTTGTAAAAATACATTACATGCTTTAGAAGGCACATTCTAAACATTTCCTATTATCATTTGTACTTTTGATGTTCTATGACAGCACTTTGTCTTACTAAAGCACTTTGTCTTAAATTAAAACCTGTTAAAATCTATGTCTATATTTCACAGATATTTTCTAAATTATGTAATAATTTAACTTACTAAATTTGGATTTTATTATGTGATTAAATTAGCAAATACTTTTAATATTTGTAGAATACTTTAAAACATCACATGTAGCTAAGTCTTACCAACAGTTCTATGATTTGCAAAGGATAAGTACAATTACTTAACCATTTTATAAATCAGCAAACTGATTCTCACAGGAGCTAAGTAACTTTGTTATGGTCCATGGTCAGCATAGAAACACTGACTACAATTCAAATCTTTGGTACCCCGAAAAGGAATATATATTATACATACATACACACACAGTGAAATACTAGCCATAGAAAAGAATGAAATCTTGAATCTTCTCATTTGCAGGAATGTGGATGGAACTAGAAATCATCATCTTAAGTGAAATTAGTCATTCTTGGAAAGCAAAATATCATGTTTTCTTCTATACAAGAAGTGTAAAAAGTATATAAAATAATAAAATAAGGGAGCAAGAACAGGAAACCAGGAAGTAAAATTCCAGAGATAAGAATGCAAAGGAGAGAGCAATAAAGGGATTGAAATGGATTAAGTTATTTTTTGGGGTCAGGGATATAGCTCAGTGGTACAGTGCCTGCCTGGTAAGCCCAAGGTCATGATAAGGTACCCCAGGTACCTTATAAGGTAAGCCCAGGTACCATGATAAGTGGTAACAAACAAAGAAAAACAAAGATATTTTCTATGCATGTTCCAACTTCCCTAATGAAACCTCATCTTATGTAATATTAATATGCACTAATAAAATATAAAAATAATAGTAAATTTGGTTGTAATTCTTTAATCAAATTGCAGAAAGGATGAGATGGAGAAGTTGCAAGACAGAAAAAGCAATAATAGGAATTGTATTTATAAAGTAGTTGGTAAAGCATAATGATAAGTATGTTGGAAAGATGCAGTTCTGTATTGAATTTTGAGGGAAGAATGTTACATAAAAGTAAAGTGTTGATCATAGGGCTTATACTCTGCAGGGAATCTCATATATTAATTATAAATAAATATACAAATTGATGGCATTCTAGGAAAAGAATAGGGTGACACAATAACTGGCACAATTTCTTAGGTAGAGAAATAGAATTCCCTCACAGTTCTGAGGGGTGAGTATGAATTAAGAGATGTAAAGTCTAAGGAAGGTGAGAATTCAAGGTAGAAGGGAAACTTTGTGCAAAAAGATTAACATAAGAAGGAACATAGAATATTAAAGATATGATAGGTGGAGGTAATGGAAATATATTGTTTAAAGACCTTGCTTACGATACTCAAACTAGCAGGTGAGAAGATTTAACTACATTCCAAGATGACTACTGCCACCTACAAAGCATCAATTTAAATGTTTACATGTAAAATTTGAATCGTAATTTTCTTGAAAGTATTAAAGTTAGTGCAAAATGTTTTTCTTGAGAATTAAATCTATGTTTGACATAGGTAATCAGGAGCTAACAATGTATGCCAAATAGACACAATGTAAATATTTTCAAAATAATTAGATATAAACTCATTTGGAAGAACAATTACATCTGCCTATGCTATTTCATTTACTTTTGGGGGTTCCATTGTTCTTGTTTATACAATAAAGATTTGACTTAGACACAAATGTCTATTATAAATCCCTAAAGCTGTGACATGTAATTAAATTAATTAAAGAAATTTCATCTAGATTGCTAGACCCAAAGTACTGCCTCCTACAATTTTTCTGTAACTGCTTCCCTTTAGGTGTCATACTAGTAAGTTCAGATCAATTAATAACTGTAATTGAAGCTGAGTATAATTAAACATTTAATTTTGAGCACTTTGAGTTTAGTTCCATTATTAACAACATGAACTTGGATAAAGTGAGGAATTAATGGCAGAAGATAACCAGGAAAGAAAACTTTCAGCATGCTCTGTGGTCAGCATGGGTAAATTAGGTCCATGGTAAGTATTAAATATGCTCATATGTAAGGTGACAGTAGAAAAATAAAGGGTCACACATACAAATATCTGTCCATGAGCTTTATTGCTCTACTTCATTTCATGACAAGGTTTTCTCCCATACCTTGAAGCTCTATCATCAGTTACACAGTGTCTTGAAATGAACCTATAATTTTTTAGACAGAAAAAAATTCCTGCAATGCCATAATAACGCCATTCATCTTTCACACTTGCTATGGGTGATTTTTAAACAATATAAAGTCATATCTTTTGAAGAAAAATATGTCTAAACAAAAAGTAACATAATTCAACTTCTTCAGAGATAGAAATAAGAACTTACTATTCAGCTATTTCACAGTACAAGATTTTTCTCCTTGCACTTGTGAGATGTTACTTTTCATCTTTGTTTATCTACAAACATTACTATTTGGAAAATTGTTCAACTTTTCAAGCTATGTATGGTGCATATTTTTTCATATCAATAAATAGTTCTAGGACAGAAATCCTAACATCCACAGAGTTTCATATGCTATTTTATACTAAGTTCTTTTCACTAGTATTGTTTTCTTTGGATATTTGCAATATTCAAATTAATTTCTGTTATAAAATATGTTGTTAAAATGTGTTCCTTATACACAAATTTTTAACACAATCTAGGGTCAATTATGAGAATGAATTTATATACTATAGCACTTGAAAATTTCAAGGCCATTTTCCAAATTGAAAGGGGAAAAGGGATATTTTTATGTATACTGATAAATATATGTGCAGGGTACTGCAAAAATGCAGTAGATGCCTTGAGCCATACATGTAGGACATACGTCCTAAGAGCTTGAGGACCATAAATGAAGTCTCAGAAACATTCATGGAGACTTTTTAAATTTCTTGTCTCTGATCCCAGGTCTGGACATAATACATATTTCTGAGTGTGGAATATGGAAATCCATGGCCCTTAAAAGCTATCTAATTGATTCTGAATAGGACAGCTTGACATCTGTCCCAGTGTCAGTTTCTTGGATCTATTGCCTAATCTAATGCCCTGTTCTGTAAAGAAGGAAAGTGACTCACACATACTAGGTTGTTTGTCCAATTCTCTAGTTAACTAGATGGATACAGATTTCCTACATTTCAAACCATGATAATTCTGTTATATTAATTTGCCTCAATCATTGTCAGTATGTCTATGACCATCCCATTAGATCTGCCATTAAATGATCAGGAAATTAATGGATTATTGAACAATGTTCATTGTCTCACCTTACTATGTGGAATGCTTTCCTAATGAAATGCTTTTTTCTATTTTCATCTTACTGTCTTTTTTTACCTTGAGCTTACTGAAGATTAAACAATGCTATCCAAACGGAACACTTATGCAATCTTGCTTTTCTTTAAGACATTTCTATGTGCTACCTACTAACACTTTGATAACATGAACTTTTTGATAATTAACAATATAACATGTTTTAGATAATCCAAAGGAAATAAATACTTAATTATTATTTCACAGTTTATCTGGTCTTAGGTTTATCAATCATGAAACAAAAATACTGACTTGTGTTTTCTTCATTACTATTCATATTTCCTGCATAAAACCAACATAACCAAATATTTCTGGAATAATTTTGTTAATAAATAATAGATGAATATCTAAGTGAAAATCCTTATTAACTCTACATAATAATGCTTGCTTCTTGAAGAATTTATGTGTGAGATGTATTTCTGGGCATCATTAGAAAATTCATCAAAAATGAAGTAGAAATTTTAATAATACATCAACCATAATAATCTCTCAAAACTATGAGAAAATATGAGTCCATTGTTTAAAGTAATTGAGTGGCTTTATTTTGCATTTACAATGGATTCTGAGTGTCTTACTGTAGATTACAAAGCCCAGTATCATTTAAATATGGCTTTCTCTCTAAATATGTCTTCTGCAATTTTGATGCATGTACAATGATCAGCCACTTCAGTTTTCTTTCTCTTTCTCAGTTCTGTCATCATTACTACACATTTGAGTCCTGGAACTAGCACTATCTTCTGGAGTACAATGTTCTTGCACCGGAGAACTGTGTGAATCTGGCAGGGTAATGATTCTTCTTTAGAGACTCCATGTCTGGTAGCCTCCTCTAAATGGGCCACCAAAGAGTGTCTATGGCAGTGGCTTTTAATTCACTATAACAGTAGTCATTGTCTATTTTTTCTGGCTTATTTGTTTGCATCTTTGTTTCTTGTATTTCACTTGATCCTAGTATGAAATCCTCATGAGATCAAGGGCTATTTTCTCTTTTATTCACAGTGAGTCTTTTATAGTGTCAGGAAGATTCACTTTTTACTATTTTTTTTCATCGTGTGAAAGAAATCCATTGTTTCCATTTGTGTTAGCAATAAATTTCAGAGACAACCAAGATAGCTCTATATCACATGGGATATGAAAATATAGTTTGCTAAAAAACAAAATCCAAATTTAATTTATACGTATAATTCAGTTAGTGGCATTATATTACACCAAACTACATGTCCATATGCTGCAGTTCACCCTCAAACAAACATTAGAATGCTCTTTTAGGGTTGCATAATTATAGCTTCCACATATTAGAATTAATTCTGTCTAACATAGTACATTCTGAAGGGCTGAATTTAACAGGTCAGAAGACTATAAAACAGGTTGGAAATTTTAACACTCTTCGCTATCAACCATCAACATCCAGTGTGATGTGGACTTATGTATTCGTGTCTATTGTTCCCAATCAATATATATTCTGTAAAACAAAAACAAATATGAATTGGTGATAAAAGTCAATTTATGAATGGGCCTGTGGCTATTACATACAGCTTGCTCAATTGTATCACAACAAAATTTTCCTAAAATGTGAGATTATTCTATCAAAGGGAAAATGTAGTTTTATAAGCTAAGAAAAATAGTCATAGTTTCAAAGTTCATGGTGAAGTTTAAGTTCCATGAGGTACTTTTTAAGAGCTATCAAGGAGTAAACAAAGGCATAGAATGAATATATTGTCTGATCAACCATCTAACACTGCTTAGAATCAAAAATGAGAGTAGGAATTAAACTCAGCATCACCTAGTTCTAACACACAAATCTTACTCTTTACAGAAGAGAGCTCATGATAGATTCTTTTTCTGAGCCAGTTCCTGTTCTTGGATAGTCACAGACAATTCTCACAGTGGGAGTGAATCCATCGCAAGATCTTGATATATATGAAATAAATTCTCAAGAATAAGAAGACATCTAGAGTGCCACACTCATTGAAAAGCAGCAAGGGTCTTAAAATGTCAGCTGCACGTAAGGCATATTATTAATAGAGTTCACTCAAAGTAGTTTAAACACACAGCCACTGAAACTGCAATTGCCTTATACTAACTGAGGATATTCTTAGAACTGCTACATGCTTACAGTCACCAACTGTACTTTGTGGTCACTGAAAGTTTACTTTTGATTGTACTTTGGGAAGTATATGTTATCCCTACTAGGGGGTGAAATAGTTCTGGAATTTGTACAGGCACAATACACAAATGTCAAATGTGAAAAATATTCTTACTTTTAACCTTTCATTTATCTAAAGTTGATACTGAGACCACATTCCTGTTACATTTAATTATAGATAAAAATGAAGGGTGAAATGAGAAAAAGGAAGACATAGTAACAAAATCATGACTTAATTAAACAATTTGCTTAAACATGTGACTTGAGGACTTACGGGACGATGGTGGAGTGGTGAGTGGGAGAGAAAAGAGTCTCTTTGAGACTTGGTGTCAAAACACTTGTATCTGCAACGTGAGAAGGAGGAGGGCAGTGAGGCCCTGGGACTCAGGGAGGATATAAAGGGAAAAATGAAGATGATGGAGGAAATAGAGAGAGATGTCAATGAAAAAGAAGGACCTGACAGGCAGTGCTTTCTCCCTGGCTAGGGTTCACTGCGTGGGCAGGGATGCACAGTGACTGTTGGTGACCCCAGAGGCCTTCATGGAGACACACACAAGTGCAACAGAGTGGTGGACACAGCAGACCACAGCAGTTGGTGAGTTATATAAGTTCAAACATACCCCAGGAGGGTGAATGGCTGGGACCCATCTTGGAGCAGCTGCTCTTAGTTGCATCTAGCAGCTCCCATTGTGGTACTGGAGCAGACTTCAAGTCAGCAGGAAATCATTAAGTTGAATTCCAGCTTGCAGGAAATTCAGGTTCAAATTGGAGGGGGAGCATGGACAGCTGCAGACTGAACAGGTTTGGTTCAAATCTTACAGCCAGAAACCAGCCTGAAATTTAGTGGAACTAAAGGTACAGGCTTTTAGGGTTTATCCAATACCCTGCCAGAAAGCTATAGCTGCTTGCTGGATTAACTGCCTTGGATCTGGAGTCTACCCACATTGTCTACTGGTGACAGCAAAGATACTCTTTGAACTAGACTTCTATTTTCTTTTCATTCCCCATTTTCTTTTTTTTATTGTTTTGTTTTTTCATGATTCTTCTTGTTTTTTGAGTGTGAACACTGCTTCCAGTTTCTTTGTTGTTGTTCTCTTCTTATTTCTTCCCTCTCTTTTTTCCTCCTGTCTTATTCAACAGTTTCCCAAAGTTTTCATGATTTCCTTTGTCCTGCAGCCTTGCTTCTAATCTCCTCTTCTCTTGTTTCTCTGTTTTCACCCTAAACCTTTTTTACATTTTCTCCTTTAAAAGTAAAATCACTATACTGAGGGCTTATTTATTGCATGCAAATTTTGTTTCATTTTAGATTTTTCTGTGTAACCACAAAACTAGTTAATATGTTTTGTCATTTTCAAAGTTGTTTGGTGCTATTGTTATTGCTGACTGTACCACTTTAGCCAAAGTAGCATAATTGTTCTAACCAGTTGTTCTTCTGGGTAAATAAGACTGAGATGGCATAAACAAAAGATACTATGGGGCAATGCCTAAGAGCCAGGAGCTGGGTCAGGTAGGCAACAACTTCTCATCACTCATAAACTGAAAAGGTAAGATCTTGCAAAATATTGAAAACCCAAAATGCAGCTAAATGTGAAAGACATCTCTGAGCAGTCAGTTCCTAAGGGTTCTAAAGACTAGCAATATAGCTACTTGCCATTGGCAATTTACAAACATCAACCCAGGATTTAAACAGACAAACCAACAAAAAAACCCCACGAAAATTAGAAAGCATTTAAATGGGATGCAAATTCAGATTTCTGGCTCATCAAAACCACAGAGATGGTGACTATAATGAAAGACATGTTTAGTGACTCTAGATCAGATACAGATAAAATATATGGAAGATTTGGAAAATGATGAAAACCATCAATTGCCCAGCATAGAAAACAAATGGAGCCCATGAAACAGATTCAAACAGATACCACAAGGATTAAAAATTCTACTGAAAGTAAATGCAGTACAATTGGAAAATGTGAGGACAGAATATCAGATACAGAAGACAGGATTGCTTTTTTTTTTTAGTGATCATAAAAAGAGAGATTTTTTAAAAATAGCAAAGGATCATGAGAAATCAATCCAGTAGCTACTAGATGATGTAAAGAGAAACATTATAAGCATGATGGAATCAATGAAAAAGCATAAAATAACATAAAAGAAAAAAAAAAAACTTGTTCACCAAAGTCATAGCAGAAAACTTCCCAAGATGGGAAAAAGAAATGAGGCATATATAACTCCAGAGAGCCATGATAAAAAAATCCTACACCAAGGTATATAATACTCAAGATCTCAGAAAGTCAATGTAAAAGAATATGAAAAGCTGTTAGAGAATAGAAATAAATCACCTATAAAAGAAAGCCCATCAGAATCACAGCAAACTTCTCAACACAAACCTTTAAGTCAAGTCGAGTTCTGAATGAAGTATTATAAACCCTATCAGAAAACAGCCTTCAAACCAGACTGGTGTATCCCACAAAACCATTTTTAAAATTGATGGAGAAACAGGATACATTTATAACAAAGAACACATAAGGAAACTCACAAACACCAAACCAGTGCTTCAAAGTGTTCTGAAAGATATTCTAGAAAGAGATAACAAGAATTACAACTGTCTGGGCCCCAACAGAATGAGTCCACAAGGCAAAGCATGCAGTTAAAACAGAGAGAAGAGGGGAGTCAACAACAGGAAAAAAATATGACAAGAATAAGTCAACATATATCTATTATAATCACCAATATTAATGACCTCAATTCACCAATAAAAAGAAACAGACTGGCAGAACTGATCAAGAAAAAAATCCAACAATGTGCTGCATATAAGAAAGATCTTCAAAAAGAAATTCATAGACTCAAAGTCAAAGGATAGAAAACATAATTCCATACAACAGGAATCTAGAAGAAAACAGTGGTAAGTATTCTACTTGCAGACAAATTGGATTGCAACCCAAGACTGATTAAGAGAGACAAGGTCACTATATCCTTCTAAAGGGAACAATCAAAGAGGAAAATATTACAATCATAAATATATAAGCACCAATTACCAGTGCACTCCAATATATAAAACAAATAATAATAGATATGAAAAATCAAATAAGCACCAGTACATTTGTAATGGAGGCCCTCAATACACCACTGTCATAAATACACAGATCAACTAGACAAAAAAATAACAATGAAATATTAGAACTGAACCAAACTTTTGAACAAATGAATGCAGTAGATGTCTACAGAGTGTTGCACCCCACAACATTACAGTATGTGTTCTACCAAGCTGCACACAGGATGTTCTACAAAATAGACCACACACTAGCTAAGAAAACATGCTTCAATAAATAGAAAAGAACTGAAATTACCTCATACATACTATTCAACCACAGTGCAATGAAATTGGAAATCAATGTCAAAAGAAACCACAAGAACTCCATCAACATGTGGAAATTAAATAACATCCTGCTTAACAACCAATAGGTCACAGACAAAATTAAAGAAGAAATGAGAAAGTTTCTACAATTAAAAAATAAAGTCAATACAATATACAAGAACTGATAGTATATGACATAAGCAGTCCGACAAGAAAAATATATAGTGGTGAATTTCCATACCAGGAAAACAGAGCTAGCTCAGATAAACAATTTAATGTTGAACCTCAAACTTCTGGAAAAACAAATGCAAGTCAAGTCTTAAGCTCATATGAGGAAGGAAATAATAAAAATCAGGGGAGAAATTAATGCAATGTAGACTATGAAAACATACAAAGAATTGATGAATTGAAGAGTTGGTACTTTGAAAGATTAAATAAATTTTACAAACCTTTAGCCAATTTTATCTAAAAAAAGAGAAGACTGAAATTCATGCAAGTAGAAATGAAATGGGTGTAATCATAACAGATCCTGCAGAAATCTGGAAAATCATTAATACCTCCTTCTAATTGAAAGGCAATTCTGGACCACAAAGTCAAAGAAGAGGTGTCACGATCTCTGACTTGACTGTGATAAAAATAGCATGGCACTTGGGAAAAAAACAGACCTGAGCATCACTGGAACAAATTAAAAGAGCAAAAACAATTCCAAACATATCCAGATACCTTACAGTGGACAAAGGAGCCAAACACATTCACTGGTAGAAAAATAGCCTTTTTATTAAATGGTGCTTAAAAAACTGATTTTCCACATGCTAAAGATTAAAACTAGATCCATATATTTCATTATGCACTAAACTAAAATCAAAATGGATCAATGATCTAAATATTAAAAAAGACACACTAAATATGCAGGAAGGTAGAATGTATGGAATTCTTGAAGATATTGGTATAGGCACAGACTTTATGAACAAAACCACAATTGCACAGGAAATATCATAAAGAATCAACAACTTAGATCTCACCCTACTGAAAAGATTTTGCACAGCAATAGAAACCAATAGAGTGAAGAGACAACCCACAGACTGCAAAAAATAATTTTACCAGCTGTTCCTCAGAGAAAGGATTACTATCTAGAATATATAAAGAACTAAAAAAATCAGATCTCCCAAACATAAAGACCCAATCCAAAAATGGACATCTGAAATGAATAGACACTACACAGATAAAGAAGTAGAAATGGAAAATAAATATATGAAAGAAAGTTTCAACAACATTGATCATTTGAGAGATTCAAATTAAAACAATTCTGAAACTCCATCATACTCCTGAAAGAATAGCTGTTATAAAGAAATCAATCAATATTATATGCTGGCGGAGCTGTGGGGAAAAGCAACACTTTCCCACTGCTGGTAGGAATATAGACTGGTGTGACCATTGTGGAAATCAGTGGTAGATTCCTCAAAACTAGCACTAAATGTCTTATTGACTCACCAAGAAGATAATCTTCCTGTATCTTTGTAAAACAATTAAAAGCATAATAGCACAGCAATATATGCATACTCGTGTTTATAGTGGCACAGTTTGTAATAGCTTAATATTGGCAACAGCTCAAATGTCCACCAAGCAATGAATAGATAAAAAGATTTGATTTTTTTTACAATAGAGTACTACTCAGTCACAAAGAAGTATAATTGTGAGATATTTCTAAGTAAACAGAGGTGCCCTGAAAACATACTCTTAAGTGAAATAAACTGGACACTCCTCTGGAAACATCACATAGTTTCTCTGGTGTGAGAAACTGAAAGTGTAAATATGGATCAAAATATGTAATAGACATTATGGAAGAGAAAGAAAATGTTCAAACGGAGGGGAGCTAGGGAGGGGTGAAGGGAGAATGGAAGGATGGAAAAAATAACAGGAAAAGAAAAATGGAAACAAAGCTGTTATAAGTAGGGAGGGAAAGAGGGGTTGAAAGGAGATGAGGTGAATGGAGAAAAAGTATCAAGATATATCATGTACACATAAAAATTCCCTATGATGAATATGATCTTTATGAATACATACATGAATCAATAAACTTAATTTTAAAAAATCTGATTTTACAACTCAGATCAAAAGCATAATTTTGATGAATTCCCTATAAAATTAGAGTTAGTTAAAATTGATTGCTAATGTGAGTAGTGGGAGTGCCTGAGTGGAATTTTTAATGTTATTTAATTTATGTTTTACAGTAATTTTTACTAAAAACATTTTAAAAAGTAATAATTGTGACATTAAATACTCTCATGTCTCAAATTCCTACTAAAGTTTAGAACTCTGCTGAGAGAGAGAATGTGAGATGTGGGATTTGATAGGTGAGCAAAACAACAAAAAGTTGAATACATACTTTATATTCCTGATAACTGTATTTTGTGTCACCGAATACATTAATTAAGTGGATATATGGTTTATATTGAAATCAGTTTGTTCAAATTAAATTCTGCATTTGTAACTTACTATTACAATATATCTGTTACATAAAGTTCAACGTACTACAATCATAAATCTAATCGTGAAAAGAAAAAAAAATAAACAGCCCACCAAGTGCCACACTTTCTGTAGATCAGCAGCTGGATTGTGGATAATCAAGCAAAACTTCAAGAATATTGCACTGTATGTAGAATATCTATTAATATATTTGGAAATACTAAACATTTTTATTAAATAATATTGCAGTATTAATTATTTTCATGTCAAAAAACCTAGAACTACAACTATCTTATTACAAAAGAAATAATATAAAAAATCTAAAATGCATTATTGTTTTAATGAGCTGAATTATGCTACTCAAAACAGATGCTTACATTCTAAATGTGTACAAGGAGAAGCCAGAGACTGGCCCTATCCAAACTCTAAGCAAGGTTACTCAAACCAAGGAACATGCTGGTTTACTAGAAACTGAAAAAGAGAAGGAAGGTTCTGAATTCTAAAGAATTCAGAGGCATGTGACCTTGGAAGACCCTGGTTTCAAACCTCCAGTTCCTAAATCTACGGGATAGATTTCTGTTGTTTTAAGCTGCCCATTTGGTACCAGTCTGTTGTAGCAGCTTCAAAAAGTAATGTTGTACACCCCATACCCTACACCTGATCTTTGCACATATCACATCTGCCAAAGTTTTAGTATAATTTATTTTATTATTTTTGTTCTCCCAAGCCAAAGTCTTCATCAGTAGTAGATTTTTTTACTTTTATTTTGAAAACAATGAAATGACTTCTTCATAATATAAATTATCAAATATAATTTAAGACTACATGTGATGGAAATGCTGGTAGGAGTTCCTACTGCTGGTCACAATACCCAACACTCACAACTTAGAGGATAAAAGGTTTAATTTGGTCCACATACAAAGGACTCAGTCTATTCTTAGCTGGCTCTAAGGCTGAAACATCATGGTGGACAGGCAGAGTGGAGCAAAGCAGCTTAGTTCATGGCACTGGAAGCAGAGCAAGAAAACAGTGCTAGAGAGGAAGAAGCAAGAAACCTTACATACGCCCTAGGGCCCTGAGTCCATGATCCACACAGACACACGGGAAGTGTGATGTACCAATCCTCCGGTAGAGTCCAGAGCTATTCAAGTCGGTATTCCCATGTATGTTCCCCAATCACGAAACATTCCTACCTCCTTAGATTCTGATTCATTAGACTGCTCAGGATTAGACATTTCTTCTGGAAAAGCAATATGGATAATTAGTCTTGCATCTTATTTTGTTGTCGCTATGGACACATTTACAATGACGGAGGAAATGCTAAATTATGTCATTCCTGGCCCTGAAGCAAGGCCAGCAGATTGCTGTAGCTGCTGGTTTTAAACAGGAGCCTAAAGAGAATTTTTTCTGTGGTCTGTTGGCCATTTCAGAACTTTGGAAATGTAATGGTCAATTCATCAGAAAGAAATACCAGGTGAGTATGTCGGACTTTAGGGCGCCTGCAGGAGACAGAACCTGGCGCCTTGGGACCTGCACCATGTGGTTGACTCTGGGTGCCAGGAGAACAAGGAGCTCCGCCCCTCTCTGTGGGGTGGCTGTGAGTGTGGCAGGCTTTCGGTGGCCTGAAGAAGAGAGACCCTGGCGCGTTGGGACCTGTACTGTGCGGTTGACTGGGGTGCCAGGAGGAAAAGGAACTCCTCTCCTCTCTCGGGGGCGGCTGTGAGCCTGCCGCCACGTGGGCTGAGAATCAGACATCTCATGTCATCCTGTCAACTGTCTCGTGCCCCCCCCCTTAGCAAGTGGGAGCCAGTTAACTACACATCTTGTGAAAAGACTGGCTATGTTATTTAGTATGAGCTCCCCGTATCCAAAGATATGAATAACCATTTGGAAGAAAACCAGAGACAATGTGACAGATAGTGAAGATCTCTGGTTGTCTAGCTTTGAAATTTATGCTTTCTTATGTTCCGTTCTGTTCTGCTTTGTTGTGTTTAATTTTACCCCCTTTAAAATAAAATTTAAAAAAATATATAAACAGAAAAATAAAAGAGGGGAAAAGAAAGTGCTCTAAAGGATATAACTGCATGTATGTTTAAGTGTGTAAGATAGATGACCATATTACTATTTTTGTTAAATTGTTGAGCAGAACTGTTAACAGTCTCACTGTTTGAATGTCTACTTTGTGTGCTTTAATTTTGTAACTTGAACTACTATTTCCAATGATGACAGTATGTAACTTATCAAGTGGTGATTTCTTATTGTTTTTGTTTTTGTTTCATTGTTTTCTTGTTGTTCTTTTATTTTTTGCCTTTGGAATTCTGTATTGTTGCTACCTTTTTTCTGTTTTGTTTGGTTGTTTTCTTTTTTGTTTTTTCTCTTTCAATAAAATTTTAAAAAAATAAATAATTTATGTCATTCATTTTCAGGTGAGTCATTTAACAGCCAAACTTCAAAAATCAATTTAAAAAATTGTATATTTCGAAAAAAACATTATTAACATTTTCCTATTTTATTAGAATTTAAGAAAAGTCTCATCATCTAAAAAATTTTAAAACACAGATTTAAATATACATGTATTTTAAAACTGGGAACTGTACAAAAGAAAACATGGCATAACAAGTCACAGAGCTACTGTCAAAAATACACTGCAAAATTATTTCATGTATATGTTGGGAGGGTTGTTCCTTAATTCTGCATTATTTTATTATAGCAAAAACAGTTTGAGATTTAAAAAAAATGGTTCATATGAAAACAAATCTGTCTGCTAAAAAATACAGTAAATTTTGCTAATATACATTGAAGGTAATGTTAAGATCAAAGAGGTGCTAGGGAATTACTATGTGTAGTCATAATACACATCTCTGGGTAAGAATAGAATAGATTCATGTTTTGATCCTGCACCTCTAGCTGCTTCAGTACAATATTTGCAGAATTAAGCCAAGTTTGTTTGGAATCCACAATTCAGTGTAGATCTCTAATATATTTTAAGCATTTAAGGTTGTGCATCATTGCTATTTACTTTCTATGGGAAGCAGATTCACTCTTATTTACATTTCTTTCATGAGGTTAAGAATTAACCAAACTATAGACCATATAATGTCCAAAGGTACAAAGTGGTCAAAACATAGACCTGAATCTAAATTACTTTTATCATGGGAGGACAACAGTGAACCATGGTCAAGAACACAAGCTTTGAAAGTTGTATGGCCTCAGAGATAGTCATAATCCATTTGTACCATAGTTTGCCAGTCTAAAAACAGGAATGATCACAAGTTCCATCTCACAGATGTATAGTGAAGAACGGATGACAACACACAGGTAAATCAGTTCCAATAGTGGCAGTTTCAGCTGCTCTGTTGACAATCACAGGAAAACACCTCATAAAGAGAAGTCTTGAAGCCTTTTCAATAAAAACATGAGGCATAAGAGAAGGGAAAAATGAAATATATGTAAATAATAAATTGATATTTGCCATCTCAAAAAGACAGACAAGTTTGATTGAGTAACTTTTGCACAGAAAGTAGATTCAAACACTTTGAACCTGACATGTTAAATGTCAGCACATTATTGACTTTCAGTGCTTTAGTTATGCATCGATCTCACTCTGGTTTTCCTTACCAGGGAAATATGATGCTTTATTTATTTTTATATTATATGTATTCTAGAAAAAATAGACAACCTAAGATTACTTGCAAATTATCAAAATGCCATAAAAGTGTACCAGTCCCAAGAAATTGGTGTATAAAATTATTCTCTATGACACATTTGCACCAAGATTACTAAATGCTGCTAATCCAGTCAGAAAAGTGAACATGGTGAACTTCCAGCCAAAAAAATAAATTCTGAAAATTGCATAAATCCTTTACACATCTAAATTAACACGTTTATGTGCAGTTTTTTTTTTAATTCAGCATATTTGGAACCAGAAAAATAATTTGCTTCCGTTGACTATGGATACACTAGGACACAGTATTACAATCAGCAATGTCAAAATAGGCACCATGTCTTTCTAAACATCTCAGTTGACTATATAACGTGTCTGTTTACTCGGAAACTATTTGCAGCCAGTCAATTCAACTACACTCCTGTGAAGAGGCGAGATATTTTCTTACATGCTAAAAGGTATTGTATGTGTATTTCTATTCTTGAAATTCTGAATTATAACTCTGGTGAACACCATCTTTGTTGAGTATATTTTGTCCCAAGGCTTTTAGTAAGTTTGACAATAGGAACCTAAAAATGGGAATAATTTGACTTCCTGGAGCTCCTGTAATCATATAAGAAGGCACTTGATATGCAGTAAAATAAATATTCCATGAATGAAGGACATGCAGAAAGAGAGAGGGAGAGTGATAAAGAGAGAATAGGAGGGGAGAGGAAAACAAAGGACGATAGGAAAAAGGAAAGAAAGAGAGAAAGAGAGGGACAAAAGGATGCAGGATCAGATGAAGGGAGAAATTAAGGGAAGTTACACATCTACTTAGGAGCGTAGGGTTTTCTTGGATACTGATTGTATTACTGTATTAACACTAAAGAAAACTGAATCAACTGTGAAGAATAATTTTTAAACTAATGATGGATTTTTTGCAAGCAGACATAACTGCATTTCAGATGATACTGCCTTGGTCATTTCCCTAAGTTTTAATGATAATGATAATAGGTATACATTAAAAACATTAGCAGTTCTTATTGCTATTCTTCCTCCTGAAATAGTACTAATTTGTTCCTCTTCAAGACATTCAGCCTTTCACCATTACTTAGATGTAAAGAGATGGAGAAAATTAGAATATCACAAGGTAGGAGTGCTGTACACTGCAAAAAAACCATTATAGCACTTCACAATATATGGTCAAAACTCAGAGGAAAAAATCCTGGTGACCAATAACTGCACAGTCGACTGGCTTCCCTCTGATCATTGATATTATTCTGGACTGCTTCTTTGACTCCTACATATGTGCACACATAGCTGGGTATGGAAAGAGTGAAACTACTATTTTCTTACTGTTGATTAAGTAGTAGTCATTCATGCTCCTCGACTCTGAGACACTACCATATATCATACATCTCAGTGCTAGAAATCTGTGAATAGTCTAAATTTACAATTTTTAAGTTACTAAAACCCATTGAGTCTTCCATAATTTGTTTTCTCCTTGCAATGAAGGATTTTACTAAAAGAGACACAATATTCAGGAAGTTAACCATTGGCTATTTCACCCTGTCATTTCTTACAGTAGATTTTAGAATATAGATCTAGTTTTGCTTTATCTTCTCAAGGAAAGAATATACTGGTCACTTCAGAACAAAGATCCAACTGGGCACAGTGGGACATGCTGGTAGCCCCAACTACTCAGGAGACTAACAAGGGGGATCACTTGAACCCATGAGTGTGACACAGAGAGACTCTGCCTTAAAACAAAGAGCAACAAAAATAGACAAAACAACAACAACAAAAAATCCCAAACCTACCAAGATGCAGACACTATATATCAACAAATGCAGTGAGTGTACAATGCTACCTAAATACACAAACTTAATTCTTGTCACAATTCTGGTTGCAAACCAAATTAGACAAGAACAAAATCAAATGAATGTTTGTTGACCTTAAGGGGAAATTTGATGCAGTTCTTATCCAATTTGATTTGCATGTAAAATCACTGAAAGACTCAAGTTTGTGACCCAAGCTACCACTGGATATGAGCTTATTTAATACACACATGAAAAGACGTTCATAAATACTCCATTTAATGTCATGTACTGATAGAAGGAAGCAAAACATGCTATTTTCACCTAGAATTTAAACATGGAAAAATAAAGATTGCATCTTCAGTTGTAAAAACTTTGAGTATCCAAAGAACTTGTTAATTTATTCATTGATTTATGCAAGTTGTCAAAAATTTTAATAAATGAATTTTAGGGGCAAAAAAAGAATGTAATAATGATAACTTTACAAATACAAAAAAATTCATGTTAATCAGTTTCCTAACCCTGCTCAGGTTCCCAGTTAAACAAAGGTTGTGGCAACTGCTGCTTTCTGGAAGGACTTCCCCTTCCTTATCTAGAATGCAGTGGTCCAGAACACATTCCACACTAGGGCCCTGTTTCATGGAAGATAATTTTTCCAAGGACCAGGAAAGCAAGGCGGAGGTTTCAGAATGATTCGAAGGTGTCCACAACCTAGATCCCCCCCCACATACAGTTCACAGGAGGATTTGAAACCTAGGACTCTAACACAACTATAGGAAACAAGCTCAGGCAATAACATGAACGATGGGGATCAGCTGCTGACACAGATAAACCTTTCTCCCTGGATTGCTGCTTGCTCACCTGCTGTGCAGCCAGGTTCCTGCCAGGCCCTGGACCAGCAAGTGCGTGATCTAGGCTTTAGAGATCCCTCCCTAGGGAGAAAATGCAGGTTCTGCCTCATCAAAGACAGAGAATGTGAAGTTGCAGCAACAGCACATAATCCAGGAAGAGCTAGGCTGAACCCCAAGATGTTCCATTTCATAAGCAGCATGACTTTGAGAACACCACATAAATGACTTCACATAAATGACTTCATAGATTTCATTTTCCACACTTTCTATAATAAAGATAACATCTTTCCTTTAAACTCATGTCATGAAAACAATTAGGTAAGTGATATATGATAATGATGGACACCTAGAAAATCTTGATAAATGATAGCAAGGAGGGACAGAAACAGTGACAAATGAAGCTTATTTAGCAATTGCAATCAAACTGCATAAACTCATTAAACCAAAGAGAAACTTATACTACACAATTACTGATGACTTGTAATCTGAGACCTTAGTAGGTCAGAGGAATGATTGCCCGGTGGCTTCTGGGGAAATCCTTGCCTGTCAGTCGTCATGTTACTTGGAGATGATGTGTTAAAACCATATATGCCCTGTAGTCACACCATATATCTGTGCCAAAACTAAATCACTTTCAGATATTTCTGCTTTCAATAGTGCTCTTATGGTGACTATTGTCTTGTTCTTTGTATGCAGGCAGTAACATAGCAAAGAGATTAACTAAAACTCTTCTGATGAAGTTTTACAATGAAAGGAACATTGGGTCAGCATGTAACCTGGAAACTTTTCATTGAAGAGTAACAGACCTATTAATGGGACCCAGAATGAATCACTTTCCTTCATTGGGACACAATACTATGACCTGATACTCACAGTTTAAAGGAAGAGAGGTTTTTTATGGCTGAGGGTTTCTAGAGAATTCCACTGGCTCCAAGGCAAAAGGGATGGTGGAGTGGCCTGGCAGTAGACAACTGCTCACTCCATGGCAGCCAGAAAGCAGAGAAAGATGTGAGGATCCAAGGCCAAGAACATACCCTTCAGGTCTTGCCCCACTGACCTGCTTCTGCTCATCTGGCCCCACCACACACACATAAGGCTTTTGGGAGACATTTTAAATCTAAACCATAACCGAACCTCACATTACCCACAGAACAATGTAAGCACTATTTCTGAAAATGTTGGTATACCTATGAAGTATAACAGCAATTCAATTTTTCTTATATTTTAAATTGAATTTATTGTATATTTGCGTTGATACGAAACTGATTTGCTAAAGACAGCTGGCAAAAGCACTCATATCTCTAATCTTTGGTATGTTTTTCACTTTATGCCCTTAGCCTCTTGTAATTAGATTATACATAAAATTTGGTAGATTAGAAACAATAGACACACAAAAATACTACACATGGAATCACTAACTGTTACCATATCTTTCATTATTTAATTGTGAAATATTGATATAATCATATTAAAAGTCTGCATGGCACCTAAATGTAATCATTTTTCAAAGAATAAATAGCTTTGTGTGTAACTTTCCATGTCAGTTATACATATATTTACTTCAGTAACACAGACCTGTACAATTTATATAAATAAAATTATCCCTTTCCTACTTAGTTCTTACATTCAAAATGTTGAATGACAGTTTTTCCATGACAATTTATAAAGCTCTGAAAGTACAGCATTTACATGGAAAGTAAAAAGTGACCAACTCCACCAGAATGGTATTGTTTCAATTACTGACTGATCACTATGAACATATATATAGGTTGAGGAACAAGAGGTCTACCATCCTGGCTGAGAAATCACTTACTTTTAATCTATAATGAAATCGGCTGAATTGGCCATTGGGCATTTTTTGTGTTTGCCTCTAGGACACCATTTAGAGGCAGGTAATTGAACACCCCTAATCCATCAGCAATCCCGTGCCACATCTATGCCTGTTCCCCCACCAGTGATCAATCACGTTATAAGCCTCAATTTCCCAAGAATACAGGCAATTTTTAAGATTTGTTCTACAAAAAATTCCAATGCAATAAAAATACAAAGAATTTTAAAGAAAGAGTCAAGAGATGAAAACTCAAGACAGAATCTTCCAAGAGATTATAAAATATCTTTCACTGGATGGGCTAACATTTCCTACATTCACCACTTTTTATTACTCTGCTGGGAATTATAACTATTGATTATCATGTCATTTATATGTATTGCACTGTATTGTAATTATCTGTTTACACATCTGTATCCCTTGAGAGATCTTAGAGAGTGTTTTATCTAAGGTCTATCGTTGGATGCCAATCACTTGAACACAGAGCATGTTTTTACAAAATACTTGCTAATATGAAATGTCTTTCTGAGAAACATTTCTTGGAATCCGACCAAAGGAAATCTTGTGCATTCTGAACTTACTACTTGATGCTCACTATGTTGGGCTATAGAGGTCATTCACCCTGCCAGATACCCCTAGCCCTTTGTTCACCAGTTTATTCAGTGAAAGAATTTACTATGCACCTGATATGTGTCAGATTTTGTGCTTGGTTTCAGATACACAATCAGTGAAGAGTGCTAACAGACTTTTGCCCCTAGGATGCTTGCATTTTATGGGAAGGGCTGGATATTAAATAAATCAATACACTCAGCTTGTTTATCTAAGTTAACTCTCTCCATCTTCCAAGACAGCAATGAGCATTTCTCTGACTACCTTCTAGAGTCTAAGTTCACTCTACGTATAAAAGGAAAAAGGTCTCCATCCTTAAAGACTCATATAGTTACATTCGCTCCACTTGGTAATCTAAAATAATCTCTCCATTTCAAGGTCTTAATGGCCCTTTCACCATCTAATATAATAATTCACAAGTTCTGGGGATTAAAATATACACATCTTGCAAAACTGTTCAATCTGCCTACCACAGTAAGCTATTCCCTTCTCATCTACCTTATGTTGGATTTTGGGAGCCTGATTTACCTTGACTTGGCAATGCAGGAATGAAAAGCCTAGCCTTTTCAGATTAAGCCTTTTACCAGTCATTTCTTTCACTGGCCTCTACTTGGCTTTACTGGAATTAAGCAGCCTAAATATAGATTCCACACTCAACTGCTGCTTTGAAGGAACATGGTTATTTAACCAGTCTCTTTCCTGATACCAGGTGATGCTTAATATCCAGTTGCTTTTTGGCACTGTGTCAGACTGACACTGTTCAGATGAACTTCAGACAGTGAGTATCCATCACTAGATAAACCCAGGTCCTGCATTGCTCATTAATAAAATTTTCACATAAATTCAGGTAGCTGATGACTGTTTAGATAGTGCTCAGTAAAATATGCAAAGGTGAAAGGTGTGCAATTTCAGTTTTGAATCTGGGAGGAAATAAGATTTTTAAATGGTACTGAAGAACTTCCTCCAAAAGTACTATACAAGCCTTCATATGCAGCAGAAATATATTTTTTGCAATACCACAAAGTACTTTAGGACAGAATCAGCCGTTTCGTGTATAAGAATACTGGATCAATTAGAACAACTGGAAGCTAGAACTAGGCATTTAACTTATTCTTTTTCCTATATTTTTGTCTCCTCCATTTTTTATAAAAGAAATTTTATGGAGTTTCTCTTACTTTCTTACCAAGCCAAATTCTTCTGCAATTTCTTTTTTTATTCAAATATAATTATTTTGCTTACTGTATGAGTTAAATTTTCTAATAAGTCTAATCATTTAAATTTATTTCCCCCTTGCAACTGATTTTGCTCTATCAGCTGCAACCAGGAAATAAACAATATGTTTTTCTGTGTTTGCCTAAGGCACACAAATTGGCTGAATCATTAGGTTAGGATCTCTAGTTATGGATTAGATAAAGACTTTTTTTCCAACAGAAATTATAAGAATGAAAACTCTACTTAAAATGAATATATATATATATATATATATATATATATATATATAGAGAGAGAGAGAGAGAGAGAGAGAGACATGAATAATAAAATGCAAGTAGGCACTATGGATATATGCTCCTGAACTACTGCACATTAAGTTTATTCTGATAAAAAAACATACTAAATTAGGTTAAAAATGTAAAAGATAAGGGAGCCAAATTTAACTATTGGTTTTACTCTATAAGGAAAAAAAAGATGCTTTCCACCCCACCAATTTTTTTCTAATTTACTAAAGTAAATATTAAGCACGCTTCTTACACCAGCTATTAAAATGTGCAAAAACAATTTAGTGATCCCAATGAGGTTTGGGTTTAGGAATTCTAAATTTGTAACAAGTCTCTAGATTTTCCAAACAGAAGCAAGCGATTTTTCAACTGCACGTTTAATTGAGTGCTCAATTACTACTGCAGCCCACACACACGGCTGTTAGAGTCCATGATAACTAGAATCACACAACAGGCTTTCGATGGATTTCTCACATTCCCGGACAATGCAAGCAGAGCCCTGTGCTACCTGTTTGAGGCTGTCCTGTTAGCTTAGCACCGCTGCTCTCCCAGTAAGATGCCAGAGAAGGCTCTAAATATATTTGATTAGTTTCAGCCCTTCATTTTTAGCGAGTCATCACCCTCTTAACAGCAGATGATTCCCCCTAGTTCGAATCAATGTGAGTGGCCCTGCTTACAATGGCCTGGATTAATGATGAAAAATGCCTCGTCAGCCTAGAGGTCCTTGGACATTTATCACCCAATGGGTCTGCCAATTGGTGGGCCGCCCCTGGCTCATCAGCACAATACTTTCCCAGGCTTAAAGAGATAGCGTTCTTTTCAGATTAATTTAATGAGACCTGGTAGTGAGGAAAGGGGTAGAGAAGAGAGTTAACTTGACAGATTTAGGTTGTATATATTTCAACACTTCTATAACTGGTGTGTTTCTTTCTGTAATACAGTTCTGCAAGCCAAGTATGTGCAATTATTATAAACCATATATAGAAGACTGTAATTATTTATATTTCATTTTATAAAAAGTTTTCTTAGAAAATAAACCAAGATGTCTTATTAATGTAAATATGAGCTTTAGGTTTCCTGAGACCTAAAATATTTCCAGAAATTTTAAATGTCCAATTATAAAAATTAAGTAATATTATCTCTAAAATTATTAGCTCTTTTTTCTTGATTTTATTTGTATTTTTACTCTAAGACTGGAGGTTTTTTTAACTTTGTAATTAATGCATTTATTTTTATTTAGAATATAGAAAAATGTATATTGAAGCAACTTAAACAAATCGTCTGATATAAAAAGTTTACATTCAATCTGTTTCATAAATGCTTACATAACACTTCATTGAGCTAGTGCCACTGTAGTTCTGCATCTCATCAAAGTAATGAACATGTAAAAATTAAAATATAAAATCGTTTTAAGTTTCATAAACAGATCAAACATAATATAAAAAGCTTCTATGACAAATAGCTATTTTTGAAAAATGTAACAGGTTAAAAGAAGTCTGTAGTTTGAATTATATCCTGTGTATCTGAATTTAATGAAACAGGAATAATAATTGTAAAGAATGGTTAGGAGCCATGAAGAAGGCGTGAGAATGATGTTGAAAGATGTAAGAGTCATTTCCAAATGTAAATCCCTAACAATATTGTCCTTATACTCCGAAATTCTTTATTCCAAGAGCCATCTGAGGTTCATTTTCTAAGAAATTATAATAGCAAGTGTGAAAATTGCTTTTGTGATATAAATCAAACACTACAAGTGGAGTTTTCTACTGTGACCACTCTTTCATCCAATGTCATATTCCTAATAACCCAAAAATGCAGTTTTACTTTCTCTATTTTGGTCTAGCCAAGAAAAATCCATAACATTATGGGAAGTTTCAAAGACTACATATCCTCGACCTATAATTTCCTTATTATAGTTAACCTAATGCAGACTTTAGAAAATCAGAAATTTTCTTCAGGTTACCATAAAAGATTGTGAAAACAATTTCCCCAATGAATATTCATTTGACAGTTAATGAATTCTCAAGAAATACTTGTTGAATTGAATGAAAAGAACTCCATTTCTGTACCCTCACTGAAAGATACCTCAAATATAAACCTATTGCATCCAGTAAGAAAATTTAAATACACAAAAGACTGGAAATAGAAATGATCAAAAAACAGGAAAGAGCAATTAAGTAATGTCCACTGATGTAAATTGCTAAGGTAACTAATAGCCATGTTAAGTGTCATATAAATGAATTTATGAGAACAGGTTCAGGGATCCAGGATTATAGCATAACAATATTTTAACAATGATCAGGCCAAGAAAAATAATTGAAGTGGCAAGTCCCCCAGAGAATTTAGAGGAAAGTTTTAAGTCAGTAGAGCAGATTAAACTCAAACTGACCTTAACATCAATTTTAACTATAAAAACTAGTTACAATATGCAATTACTTTTGGAAGGTTGAATATACACTAACATAAATAAAACATTTGGTTCAATATTCCATGTTGTTTGCTATTTGTCATCTCATAATATAAGGCACTACACATTTGATTATTATTTGCTTTTGATTTTGACTAATAATTGAAGATAAAATAGAACATAAAATTAATCTAAGATAATGTAATACAATGTGTAGACAGATATATTTACCTACACATGCAATTATCTATCTATCTATCTATCTATCTATCTACCTATATAATAAACAATTCTTAATATAACTGTGTTCAATAACAAGACCTTGGGGAAGCTAGTGTGGAAGAACACATTTTACTTTTATTTTTGTATTTTTTGAGTCTATGTGTTTGTATAAACTTTAAGAAATATATGAGGTTCAGAACTATTCAAAGAAGAAATCCTTCTAAGAATTGCCCATGGTAAATGCTTAGGCCAGGGTGATGATATACTTTTACTTCCCCTTGCTGAATAGGTCATGCCCTTCCCTCTCCTGTTGGTCCAAGGTCATGGCTCAATTAGCAAAATGAAAGAACTCTGTCTATAAGGTTATTTCTTTACATTAATTACTAAGATAATTCCAGAGGTCCCCGTATTCGTCAAAAGTTTCCTACTGGCCATCTTGAAAAGCTCAGAAGCCAAGAAGAACTCCTTCCACTGTATTAGCTCAGTGAATTAGGTAGCATTCTGCCTTGGGATCAGGTTTATTCCTTGAAACCAATCTAAACGAGACCATCACAAATGGTATGAAACACACCAAACGACATATCTTTCCTGCTACTCATCAAAAATTGCATTCTCAACTTTACTAAAGAATGTTAAATTGCTTACCCTTTCAGTAAATAGTTTACTACTCCGATTAGCTATTACAACGCACTCTCACAATTGCGTCTCCAAATAGAACTGTATTCATTTTATGATCATTCTGTGTCCAATCTACAATCATCTTACGTTTAAGGGAAAACTGTTGCTTACAATGTTTATCGTTTTTGCCAGTATACTTTTTACAAGTCTTGACATGTCAATGTGAAAAATTTATAGATATACAATAAAGCTTCATTGTAAGGATTTTCAAATAAACTGAGATGCATTTTGTGTTTGTCTAAAAGGCTCAATAATGAAGCCCTAGGGACTTGTTTATGCACAGTGTTTTCCCAGCAGGAGAACCGATATTGGTCAGTTCCTCACTCCTCAGAGGCCTTTCTCACTAAATGGAACAGCATTAGCTTTGTTCTTTAAGTCTAATTAACAACCAAATCATAAATTTTACTCTTTGTCCAATTAAACTTCCAGCAATTTTTTTTTAATTCTGACTGCCTTGGATTTTATTACATTAAAAAAAAAAAAACAGAATGGCAAATACACACTGCATGATGGAATACAAGTTTTATGCATTAGCTCCTTATCCCCAGAGAGCACAGTTCCTATCTGTCTTAGGTCACAATTTTAAAGAGTTGAATGATCTGGCAAAATCCCCTGTGAGTATTTAGACCTATCGCTGAGTCCCTGAACAATTAAGACTCTCTGCTCAATTTATGGCTCTCAGCTGGACTGGCTAGAGGCACAACAGGTCAAAAAATTAAGGTGCTGACGCTAACCTGTTCTCACAGTAAACATACATTAACTCTAGGGCTACTTCAGGACTAAATGAAATAATATACTCAAAGCTCATGCCTGTCACCCAGCAAGTCTTTAACAAATATAACCAGCACGGCACTACTTTCTTTTGCCTTTGTTTTGCACTCTATTACTAGTTTGACCAGAAAAATTATAATATATAATATGACTATTTAGCACTTAATAAAGTGTATATTTGAAAGGTGAGATTATTTTTTATCTTCCTGAAATTCTGCATCTCTGTTTTCATATTTTTGCTCAGAATGTGTGAAGTATTTCCAGGGGCAACTCGACAAATGTCCTAGAGGTTCCTTTTCTTTCCCTGAGATTCATATTTATGTTTTTTAAAGACAGGACCATAAGTCCATAGGAGGGTTACCTGACCATTTTGTACACTATTATATTAGTTACACATAAACACGAGACTCATTATCATTTTAGAAGTTCCATAGCAATTCATCAATGTAAATATTTTGATATTAGACCTCCCAGTCATTACAGTCTTAGACTTTATCTGCTAGGAAGAGAAATCAAGAACAGCAGCTCTCCTCTTCATATCTGGTATAAGGTAATAGAAATCAATTATTTTAATCCATATTCTTTTTTAAAAAGGCCTTAACAAAAATAAAAGCTTAAAGCATGATCAGCCAAAATATTGAGCTCTTGCTGGACTCTTCCTGGCAAAATCTCGTGCGTGTTTCACAGATTACAATGTGGCATTTCACTCTTTTCTTTCAAAAGAAGTTATAAGTGTTCTGTCTGAAAAGAAAACAGAGTTCATTTTCATCTGATAAACTGATTAGAATGTTAAAGGAGGCATTCAGGTCAGGATATGTTTATAGAACTCTGAGACAAAATCTTTTATTTTGAAAAATATCTAGCAGAGCAACTGAGAGTAGACGTCAGAATTTTTATTTGCCATCTTACACACAGAAAATGCCACTTTGAAAAGTAGCGAATAACTATAGAACAAAAATATATTCTAAGCACAACTAGAATTATCCAATGTTTAATTGCCCCATCTTAATAGCATTCTATTAATAGTTTTCTATTACTTAGTAGACATTCATGAATGTTTGAGATATAATCAATATTTAGATTTGATACTTCTATGCAAAAATTTTACCTATTCTTCAGAAAAAGAGTCAAACTGACCATAGGAAATTAGCTTAAGTTATTCTATGTTAGATGTGTGTAAACATCACTCTCCTTCATAAAGCTACAGTGTATATGCTATAACAACATAGAAAAAAATGTTAACATCAGTAACGGAAGCCAGATTCACTAACACCAAACACAAAGAACTACTGTTTTAAACAGAAATCTTTATATTCCATTTAAGAGATTACTGCAAAGTGTATGTAACCCATTTCTAGGGCACTTGTCCAGAGGCCCAAGGTACTATATTTCATTCACAGAACCCCAACCAACCAAAATAAAATAAAATACCATACCTTAATGACCTTACTTAATCTCCTACTCCTAAGTTTTCTTTTCTATGAAGTGGGAATAATAATAGTACTGTCCTGGGTTCCTCATAAACATTTAGCAAAACATTTGCAGACAGAAAGCATTCAGTAAATATTAACAGTTTAAAAAATGATAATACTACAGATACGCTATTGCTCTATCTAAATAAGTTTTTAAATCTAAAGTATATTCTCATATTAAATTGTTACACCCTGTCTATATTCATATACTCATTTATGTGTCCTGATTAAAATGTTCATGACAATAAACATCATCTTTTAAAGATCGCTAATCTGAGCATACATTATTGCAAATAAATTCAGCACTCAAGAAAAAGAAGTAGACAGAACAGGGACTGTTTTGACATGTTCAAGGTTTGCTATTTCTTTATGTCATGGTGACTGAGTGCTTGTAAGTGGTGCATTTTCCCATACCCTGACAAAAGAGGGCACAGATATCTTCTTTAAAAACCAGTTACCATGACATATGAGGTAAATATCATTTATCATCTTTCCATGGTCACCTCTAAGCAAGTTTATAACCAATCTTATCTCCAGTGTTCTTGGCTCAGCAAACCTGGTAGTTCTCCAGTTTACACACAAGTCTTCAAGATGTTCCACATTTTAACCCTATCATAGCTAGCTGCAGTGGGTCACAATGTCAACCTAAAACAAATTAGTTTAATAAGCTTTTTTACAAAATTTATCACATCAGTAAAATGGGAACTATCAGAAATGCTTTAGGAATGTGAAAAACTGAAAAATCTAAACTCAGAGTGACCCAGGTCAATGTTTTAAAAAGTACAAAATGTTTTTCCTTCCCCATGCACTTTATATAAGGAAAATCTCTGTATTTTAAATGGGAAAGCCAATTTGTTTCCCTATCAGACACACACACATGCTCACAATTATACAAATTTCTGGTCTCAAGTTTTAAATATTTGGTCTTGAACCTGAACATCATTTTCCACCATACTGTGCATAAAACAAATATTACAATAGCTTTTACTTTTTCCTAGTACGCTATTTGGTCCTATCTAAAAAATGTATTAGTCAAGCAACCTTCTTATAGACTTAGTTCACTTCACAGTATTTTCTTTAAGTTTTTAATGAATATAAAATATAAATAGATACTATCTGCTATGAAGATACATGGCAAATATAGTCTCCTAAAACATAAAAAAAAAATGCCAATATTATCCTGAAGATGGTGTTTTTGTGCTCGCATTTCATTTTGGTTGCAGGGTTCTTTCCTGTTTTCTTTGCCTAATCAAGGACTCATATACTACATAAAATGTCCTATAAAACCATACACATTTGCAGGCAAACCCAATAAGCAATGCAGTCCCATGCTCACAAAACCATTGCATCACCTTTTTTTCTAGGGCACTGATGAGTAGCAGGTGTCAAATATTTTTCCATAATCCTGACAGGTCATTTTGCATATAAAACACACCCAGACTTTAATAACTCTCAAGGGTAAAGATAGCTGTGTTTTGACAAATATTAGGGCTCCTCTTTCATAATATTTAACTATTCAGTTGGAAAAAATAGCATATACTCTGGTTTTCCCTGAATATTTCTAGACCATTTTGTTGGGTTTTACTTTTTATAGTAATTTATATATAAGTATATAAA